>JAVYIG010007123.1:0-106876 GCA_035222895.1 Strongylocentrotus droebachiensis
CTTTGTAGTCATTACGATTGAAATGTTTTCATTTTCACACTTGCCTTTACAAACTACTGCAGACACCATTTTGACTCCTGCTCCTATGTATGGAGCTATACCACGTGACCTCTGTTCCAGTATGGAGCGAAGACCTATCCAGTGTATCTTAGCAGCAAGGTGAGTCTGCATTTTTTTCTTCAAGTTTCACTAAGGTGGAAAAAAAGAGAAAATATATCATATTTTGCTATTTTGCCAACCAAAGAAAATTTCTCAAATGAATCCAGATTGCTGACAGAATGTTAAATATCATCGCACCCCAGTCCGGCTTTAAGCGGGCTCCTGGTTACTCTTTCTTCAAGATGTGAGATCGAGAAACTTGTGTTTTTCACTTTTAACCAAACTCTTCTAGACTTTTAAATAAGTTTAGGACCCCATTGAGATGTATTTTAAAGGGATTTGTTTTCTCTTTCATATTGAAGGAAGAACTAGATGGACGAGAACCGTTTTGAACTGACTGTTCCTCTTCTTGAGTCAGCGTTGGAAAAAGCAAAACAGGAGGTATGTACAAGGGTTTTATAAGACACCTACCCCCTGGACATCCACCCCGGATAATTACCCCCAGTCAACTACCCCCAAGGACAGCTACCCCCTAGGACAACTACCCCTACGACAACCATCCTCTATACGACAACTACCCCCTACGACAACTATCCTAGGGGGTAGTTGTCTCTGGGGTAGTTGTTCTGGGGTAGTTGTCCTATAGGGGATAATTGTCCGGGGGTAGTTGTCCTTGGAGTAGTTGTCCAGGGGGGTAGTTGTTCGGGGGGTTAGCTGTCCGGGGTAGTTGTCCTAGGGGGTAGTTGTCCTGGTGGTAGTCGTCCTAGAGGGTGGTTGACCTAGGGGTAGTTGTCCTAGGGGGCAGTTGACTGGGGGTGGTTATCCGGGGGTGGATGTCCAGGGGGTAGGTGTCCGGACAATGGCTACAGTCCACGCGGCAGATCTCCCGTGAGAACGACAATCGGTTCTAATTCTAATTTATAATGTTTGTAGCATATTTAGATACCCATAAACATATTTCTATCATGATACTGGTGTAGACTTGTCGTGGTCTAATGGATACGTTGCATGACGGTGGTTCATATGGTTCCTTGGTTAGAGTCCTGCCGCGGTACAAATGTCCTTTGACAAACATTAATCGACATTTTTCACACTTTACCCAGGTGAGGTAAATGGGTTCCTGGCCGGGAATATTTTCTTGAAATCCTAG
Source organism: Strongylocentrotus droebachiensis (assembly GCA_035222895.1). Lineage (NCBI taxonomy): Eukaryota > Metazoa > Echinodermata > Echinoidea > Camarodonta > Strongylocentrotidae > Strongylocentrotus > Strongylocentrotus droebachiensis. Next base: position 1,250 of record JAVYIG010007123.1, read on the forward strand.
AGCTTCATTATGGCAGCCATGTTTATAGCCGGGGTAATAGTTGTGGATCGCCGAGAGTGTAAAGTTCAACAGGCAAGATCGCCATACAGAACCCACTGTTATCATTATTATCATAACTATATTCATTTTTATTATTATTATTATTGTCATTATCTTTATTATTATCATCATTATTCTTCTTCCTATTCTTCTTATTTATCTTCTTCTTCTTCTTCTTTTTCTTCCTCCCCTTCTTCTTCCTCTCCTTCTTCTTATTATCATTATTAGTATTATCATAATTATTATTACTATTACTATATATTACTATTATCATCATTATCATTATTATCACTATTATCATTACTATTATCATCATTATCATTATTATCACTATTATCATTATTATCACTATTATCATTACTATTATCATTATTATTATTATTAGGGACATAACGTCAGAGCTCTTTTGCTGGTCAATCCTGTCAATCCGTATGGAACCGTGTACACCAAACAACAAGTTTTGGAATACCCTCACATTTTGCAAAAGGGTATGTTTTCGACTGAGATACGATATATAGATGCAATGCAGAAGAATAATAGAATATGTTAGGATAGAATAGATTACCTTGTGGTATAACAAGAGATGTAAAAAGAATTATATTCACACTAAATTCAATCAGAGCGTATGTTTCTGAATATTCAGACCGTATCCCCCAAAAAAGCACACATCGTAATTGCCGTTTTATATACGTCATTTCATTACTATCAGGTTTACCCAAATATGATTTGCCAAAACTTGCGTAGTACATAAATATGTTTAGTGTAAATACAGATGATTTGATATCAAGTACCGTCTTCTGTATTTGATTTGACATAATGCCCATGTCCATACTTATTCAATTGAAATCATTTCCATGTATCTTTCGCGTATTTTTTTCTTTTTCTTTTTGTTATTACACTTCATTCGTAAATATAAACTAACATGTATAATTTAGTAGGTTGGTAGAAGCTTAAAATAAATGTAACGAATACTTCGACCGATGAAAGTTTTCTTTATCATTCATGTACTATGTGACTTATTTTTTTCTTAATATATGATACAGCCTGAAAAAATTAAATCATTAAACAAAAAATGTAACAAGGTAGCTTAATCTATTGTTATATATTTTTTCATTTAAAGGCATGATCTACATTGCGTGCTTGATGAGATCTATGCTGCTAGTATCTATGACGAGTCTGTAGAGAGTTCTAGTATATTCACCTTGCATTCAGATGAGCTACCGGACAAGACAAAGACACATGTACTCTGGGGAATGGCAAAGGTTAACAATTTTACCATCCATATTCATGGTTTGATAGTTTGTTAAAATCCGACTGCTAAGAAAGCATGTGCATGCCTGTCAGTAAGCAGCCAGGGGACCAACGGCTTTAAGTCCTCTTCAAGGGACTTGGTAATGATGATTAGGCCCCAGAAAGCCATGGCCCCATCCCCATCCCCTTTCTGTAAAGCCCAGATCCGCCATTGTGTAGGCCCTACATATACATGTATGTTCATGTAATACCTAAATATATATTAGTCAGGTCAATATACGGTAAAAAACACCCCAACCCCCAAAAAATTGCAACAAAAGGTTTTTCAATGGTTTCTAATAGTATTCGACCTCAGGAATAACATACTAAAAGTAGACCAAAATCGAAGCTTCAGAAAGCTGTTATTTTCAAGATGGCGTCCAAGATGGTCGCCGATACCTAAAAATGGCCATACATCACTTATTATCCATCCTAGAGACATAATTTTGGTGTCTATCCCATGGTTTCGGGGGTCAGAGAATCCATTGAGACAAATAAGAATCGTTTGTGATGGTCTAGGAAACCCCCAATCCAAGATGGCGTCCAAAATGGCCGCCATAACATAAAAATGGCCATAAGTCACTTATTATCCATCCGAGTGACATAATTGGGGGTGTCTATGCTATGGTTTTCGGGGTCATATAATCCATTAGGATAAGTTAGAACGTTAAGCAGTGGTTCAGGAAACCACAAAATCCAATATGGCGTCCAAATGGCCACAAAACCACTAAGGTTTCTCAATAGAGGGCGCACTTTATGAACAGGAAATTAACTTATAATGTTTCTCTCCCACCCTTATGGTGTCACCGACCCCCCCCCCCGAAAAAGGGTCGATTCAACTATTGACAGGTCATTGTCAACATTGAGGGAGGGGGCCGAGGAGGGGGGGGGGGGGGGGGGTGAAAAAGACAAAGTAATAATATCTAGACACACATTCCTACCATATAATTAAAAAAGTTTAAAACCTTGTGTTGTTCATGTCATCTTATAGCGAATACACATGCAGATCTTCATGTTCCTTCATTTTGATGAGAAATGTTCTGAGTAGGGAAAAATCATCTTCTGCTTCACTATCAAGTGACTTGTTATATGGATTGTGGCATACATTAAGTTGGCAAGGTCCACACACACACTGTTACATGTAGTCCGTAACCTCTGCATGTATAGCGAGGTGTGCTACAAGCATTACAGGAGTCGCAATGAATCAACTTGAGAAGATTGCTAGATGCAGCCTCCGCATTTGACATCAGTGGAACCAGATGATGTCCTAAATTTCCAGCCTCAGTCTGTGACGCCCATGTCTTCTCACTATCCATCCATGCCATAACTTGGTAGCCCGGGGGGGGGGGGGGGGGACTCACATATTAAGACATACGGGCGTGTGCCGCTCTAATGTGTCACTTTTTCACCAAAAATCCGTAAACATGGGTCCCATTTTAAACAAAAATATCCCTAAACATGGGTCCGTGTTTTCAAAATTTTCGGTGTTTGCATTGTGAAAAATGGGCTTTACTTCGAGAAAAAGCACCCCTAAAAATAGGTAGGGGTTTCGAGACTTGAGCGGCACACCCCCGGCCAAATCAAATCTACCCCCCCCCCCCCCCGACCCGGGCTTGGTAGTATGTTCTGAGGGAGTGAATTTGGTGGAGCCTTTGCTACATTGTAAGAGTGGAATTATAGTTCCCTGCTATCTGTTCAAAGGAATTTGCGAAGTCCAGATCCTTTCATCAGGGTACCGATTGCTTCCAGCAAATTCATGAAGGTCTGGAAGCAACGTAATTACAAGTCAATCCCTTTCAGTGGGCCATTCTGGGGTACATCAATGATTATAGCTCAGCGGCTTTCCAATATGCTGTTTTAATAGTCTCGTTCAAAAGGAAAGACAAAGCTACAACTCTGGGAGAGATTTCGAAAGTAAAAATTGTACCTGAACAAACCATAAATGCTGCTTTGCTTTGCTGTTTCAACGGTTCCAGGTATTTAAAAAACAAAACAAGGGAAGTTGAAATAGCAGAGGTGATGAGCTTTGAGCTCAGTCCGTTCCTACCTGCACTTTTCGAGGCTAGGAATGTCTTTCGGAAGGCTGAGAAGCCTCAGCTAGCTCATGCTATAACTGATCAGTGTCGAGTGAAGCCGTATAAGAACACAGAACAGTATGTCCTTGATGGTGGTTCCTTGGTGCATCGGATACCATAGAAGACAGGAGACAGCTATGGCAGAATAAAACGATCATATGCTGATTTCACAACCCCCCCCCCACTATTTGGTTCTGCAAGTGTAGTTTTTGACGGCTATGGTGGAGGGTCGTCAATTAATGATAATACACACTACAGCGATGTGGGCAGAATGCCCATCCAGTTGTCAGATTCAATGCAGACACAGTATTCTCAGGCAAGAAGGATGAGTTTTTATCAAGAGACTGCAATAAGCAGAGACTCGAAAATGGAACTGAGGAAGAGTAATTGCACCGTCATCAATGTATCCGGGGATGCAGATGTACATATTGCTAAAGCTGCAGTGAATTCTTCTCGTCGTCAGTCTATACTACTCTGATGTGAGAAGGGCAGAAGGCACTGGCATATTGGTGTTACTCTTGCATTACGCTGATGTAGATAGCAGGGAACTATACTTCCGGTCTGACAATGTAGCCAAGGCTCCGAAGGTGTATATTAGGGACTTTTAGATTTGCGTGGACTGATACGTGTGACGTCCATTCAAGGCAGTGCAGTAAAAGGACGTCGACCTTAGCAATCCACATTGTCTTCGTGCAAATCTAAAAGTCCCTAATATTAAGCAGTTGAAAGTGGACCTGGGTAAAGATCTATGCTCACAACTCCTTTTTCGACATGCCTACACTGGTTGCGATTCGACTTCCAGGATATTCGGAATCGGAAAGAGAGCAGTCTTCCAGAAGCTTGTGAAATGCAGCCCCACTTAAGAATCCAGTGCTAGTACTTTTCTTCTCCCAAGTCAGTCAAAGGAACTAATATAGGAACTTGGTATCAAAGCAATGTCTGTCATGTTTGGTTGCTGCTGTAATGACTCACTTGCATATCATTACGATACAACATGTTTGTCAGAAAATTGCCAATGCGACTCCCTCCTACGCCAGCCTCCACCAAATTCCACTCCCTCAGAACATACTACCAAGTCAGAGCATGGATGGAGAGTGAATTAAAAAACATGGGCGTCACAGACTGGGGCTGGAAATTAGAGGACAATCACTTGGTTCCAGTGATGTTGAATACGGAGGATATGTACCTAGTAATCTTCTTAAGTTGATTCATTGCAACTGCTGTACTGCTTGTAGCACACCTCGCGGTACCTGCAGATGTTACAGACTACCATGTAACAGTGTGTGTGGACCTTGCCAACTTGATGTATGCCACAATCCATAGAACGAGTCACTTGATAGTGAAGCAATAGATGATTTATTCTTACTCAAGTACATTCCTCATCAAAATGAAGGTACGTTGTGAAGATCTGCATGTGTATTCGCTATAAGATGACATGAACAACACAAGGATTTAAACATTTTTAGTCGTATGGTGGGTGGGTATTATGAATGTGTGTCTAGATATTATTATTAAGTTGTTATGCTTTGTATTTGTCACTCCCCCTCCCTCAGTGTTGACAATGACCTGTCAATAGTTGAATTGAACTTTTTTCTGGGGGGGGGGGGGGGGGGGTTGACACCATAAGGGTGAGAGAGTTCATTTCCTGTTATAAAGTGCGCCCTCTATTGAGAAATCTTAGTGGTTTTGTGGCCCTTTGGACGCCATATTGGATGGTTTCCTGAACCACTGCTTAACGTTCTAACTTATCCTAATGCATTCTATGACCCCGAAAACCATAGCATATAGACACCCCAATTATGTCTCTTGGATGGATAATAAGTGACTTATGGCCTTTTTTATGTTATGGCGGCCATTTTGGACGCCATATTGGATTTTGTGGTTTCCTGAACCACTGCTTAACGTTCTAACTTATCCTAATGGCTTCTATGACCCCGAAAACCATAGCATAGACACCCCATTATGTCTCTAGGATGGATAATAAGTGACTTATGGCCATTTTTATGTTATGGCGGCCATTTTGGACGCCATCTTGGATTTGGGGGTTTCCTAGACCATCACAAACGATTCTTACTTGTCTCAATGGATTCTCTGACCCCCGAAACCATGGGATAGACACCAAAATTATGTCCCTGGGATGGATAATAAGTGATTTATGGCCATTTTTAGGCACGGCGGCCATCTTGGACGCCATCTTGAAAATAACAGCTTTCTGAAGCTTCGATTTTTATCTACCTTTAGTATGTTATTCCTGAGGTCGAATACTACTAGAAACCGTTGAAAAACCTTTTGTTGCAATTTTTTTGGGGTCAAACCATATATTGACCTGACTATATTGCATATTTTCTACCTCTAAAGGCCCGGTCACACAGCTCTCCACGGGCGTATCGCGGCCGAATCACGGCCAAAAATTTCTGCCCGTGAAGCAGACGCTGTTGGACGCTTTGAGGTCGCGATAAAGACGCGATACAGCCGTACTTTACCCGTCGTTACACGCGGTAAGAAATTCACACGCGGTTGGCCGCGCGAAAAAGTTTTGGGCTGCCCAAAAATTTAGACCGCGGGTAATCGCGGGCGGTACACGTGGTACACACGCGGTAAAGACGCGGTACAGACGCGGAACGAACGTGCTAGGACGTGCTACGGCCGCGGTTAAGACGTGGTTACACGCGGAATTGGACGCGAAATTTTAGCGGATAATCGCGGGTGGAGCACGGTCATAGCACGTTTGTTCCGCGTCTGTACCGCGTTGTTATCACGTGCATTAGCGTGTGTACCGCGTGTAAGCGTGGTAGGCCGCGGTATCGCCGCGCTTCACCCGCGATAAGGACGCGGAACAGTCGCCGGCGTCTGTTCCGCGGGCATACCACGGGTAAACCGCGGGTAAGCCAATTTTGCACATTTTCCACCAAGGGCAACCGCGGGCAAAAAAAAATCGCGAAATTTTACCCGCGATTCAGACGCGAAAGGCTGTGTGACCGGGCCTTTATTTGTCCAATGAAACAAACAACAATTTTATTCTTCACCAATCCTGATTATCTATTTATTCATTTATCTTTTTGTTTTTCTACAGGATTTTGGAATGCCAGGTTCTCCATTCGGAGCCGTATATTCATGGAATTCTCGAGTTTTAGCTGGCCTAGGACAAATAGTCGATTTCTACCAGATTCCAAGTTTCATTCAAATAGCTTTGGCAAAATTACTCGAGGACAAAGGTAAAGAAGTGTCATTTTCGTATTTACATCTTCTTATACACGTATAATACAACTACGAGACCTCCGATGAGATTCATTCGTTTGGGAATGCATCATTTAGAACAAAAAATAAATGATTTTAAAACAATCAATTAGCAAGAGCGCCAGCTATGTCGAAAGTCTGAAGAAGCTTGAAGATCTGTAAGTAAATTTAAAAAAAGACACGATTGCGTAGGAAGAACTTACTAATACTCTCAAAGAGTCTTCATGTAACTAGTCGAAAATACTCTAAAGGAATACTGTCTTAAAATAGATCAATCTCCTTTAACAAGATAGAAAAGCAGAATTTACCTTTCTCGGTGAATTGGATAGGTTTTACCTTTTATTTCACATGAAAAATGATAGATTAACAAACCAAAGCATATGAACAAAATTGATGTTCATGGACTACAAATACATATACACAGTATAAGTTTGCATTGCATTTACACTAGATAATTTCGAAATTAAATGTAAAAAAAGAACATAAAAGCATAACTTTTAGAGTTTAAAGGTAATACAAAGTTTTGGTACGGGGTCATGAATTTGGTTCAAAAGAACGTATTGGAAGCTTATGCGATCCTACAATATTCAGTGGTCGTTGTCGCGGTTGAAATCGAGTCTTAAGTTATGAAATTGTAATTAATAAACTCTTTATGTTGTATAGCTCCCTCTCTATGTCAAGATATTAATTAAGCTATACAAACAATGTTTCTTGACTAAACTCGACCGATTAGCTATTCCCGTTTGAAAATTACATATATCACATCTACATGTTCTGAGATTTTCATGGTCGCAGCTACCATTGTACGGTCGTAGGCGCTATTTGAAATTTGTCCAAATTTACCGGGAGCACCGGTAAATTTGTATATTCAATTTTTCTCGAAAGCAGAAGTGTTTTAGGCGCTAAATTTTCTAGTGCTTATAAAACATCCACAGGGGCATCCAAATATATCAAAATTGTAAAGAATCACTATCCACCCAATTTTCAAAATTTTCCAAAACTTTGTATTCCCTTTAAGTTTCTCTAAAATCATTTAGGTTAGGGTTAGGGTAATTTAACAGTTTTTATGATGCCCTGTTAATGTACCATTTGGGATTATATATAAATGTCCTGTTAATGAAAGATGTAAGGTTAATATACCTTACATCGCAGAGGCGGCGCTCCCGGGGGGGGGGGGGGGGGCACAGTGCACCCCCACTTTTCAAGTACCTCAAAAGTGCCCCTTTAACTTTGTAAGAAGTGCCCCTTTTCCTTCGACAAGTTCCCATTTTCCTTTGCAATAAGGGTCCATTTTCCATTCTCATAAGTCCTCTTTTTAATCTCTAGTAAGTCCCCCTTTTCATGTACGAGAAGCGCCCTTTTTCACTTTTGTTAAGCGCCCCTTCAACTTTGATAATCGCCCTATTCAAATATTAGAGGTGCCCCTTTTACTTTGACAAGTGCCCTTTTTTGTAAAAAATGCCTCTTCCCCTTTTAATAACTACCCCTTTTTAACTCGGATAAGCGCACAATATATGTTCACATGTGCCCCCTTTCCTTTCCAATAAGTGCCTCTTTTCCTTATGATAAGTGCCCCCATTTAAAAAAGAGCACCTTCGCCTTCTCATAAATGCCCCTTTTCACCTATGAAAATAGTCCCTTTTACTTTGACAAGTGCCCCTTTTCCTCCTGATAAGTGCTCTTTTCATCTCTAATAACTGCCCCTTTTATTTTGACACGTGCCCCATTTCCTTCCTAATAAATGCTCTTTTTCCTTCTTATAAGTGCCCCTTCCCCTTCTTATAATGACCTCTTTTCATCTCTGATAAGTGCCCCGTTTATTTGAACATGTGCCTCTTTTTCTTTTTAATAAGAGCAGTGCCCTTCTCATAAAATCCCCCTTTCACCTGCGATAAATGCCCCTATTAAAATCTGATGGGTGCCCATTTGCTTTCAAAAAATGCACAATTACCTTTATTATTTAGTGCCCCTTTTTCATTCTCGTAAGTGCTCCTTTTCAGATTCTTATAAGGAGCATATCCCTTTAAAAAAAATTATAAATGCCCCTTTTCACTTCTTATAAATGTCCCTATTAAAATATGATGGGTGCCTCTTTTCCGTCGACAAATGCTCATTTCCCATTCTCATAAGTGCCTTTTTCATCCCTGGTCAGTGCCCCTTTTTAAGGTGTAGGAGGTGCCCCATTTCATCTCTGATAATTACCCATTGTAATTTGACGCGTGCTCCCTTTCTTTTCTAATAAGTGTAATCCCTTTTGATAAGTGTCCCCTTTTCCTCTCATCATTAAACGTGCCCCTAATTTCAAGCGACTAAGAGCAATATCCCCCGAAAGCTTGCTCACTCGCATTTATAGATGTTACAATGATGTTACTTATCAAAGGTCTTTAAGTCTACTGTTTAATATGAGAATGTGCTTATAACCCCATCAGGATTGGGTTTTTCCTCTTTATAAGATGTAATTTTTCGCACCGCGTCTTCACAAATCTTAAATTTGTTCCTCGCTCGATTTGCTCGCTCGCAAATTAATTTTCAGACCATCACACCCAACTGCAAGGTATGATGCTTAAGCAATATCTTATACGATGTATAAAGAGAAACAAAATTGAAATCATCCCTGATAATGCAATCACAATATAGGGGTATATACCAATGTCTAAGAAAATGTAAATTTTCGCTTAGAAATATCCCTTTGTAGGTGCCCTTTTTTCTCCAGAAAGTGCCTTTTTTGTTGGTGCCCCCCCCCACTTTGGAAGTCGGTCCGCCGCCTCTGCTTACATGTTGTATTAACAGGACATCCATAACCCTAACCCTTAATTAAAAACAATATAACTAAGTAAACTAATGAATAAACCTATTGTTTCTTTGGAGGCTTATAAGTTTCCTCTGCCCGCAAACGTACATAGAGGGCAGTAATTCTATTGTTCAATCGTTAACAGAACATGAAAATGCCCTGCTAATGACCATGTCTACTTAATGACTCATTTTTCCACTAAAATTATGTCCGTATAAATGACGCTGTGAGATGTATATATATTTTGTTTATACTTAGAATGGTTGAAATCGTACCTTCCAACTCACAATAAGATGTTGATGGAATCGGCAACTATCGTAATGGAAACTCTGAAAGAGCTTGATGTGCCATTTGTGAAACCAAGTGCAGGGTTATTCATTTGGGCCGACTTTACAAAGGTGGGTTTAGTATGCTATATAGTATTTCTTTTTTTAAATTCACAAACAAACAAGTGTATTAAACTTAATTCAGATACACCTTTGAAGCTGTGCAATGAACTTCTACTATTTCTCAAGGAAGATTGTTCACTCGAAATCATTGAAAGAATACTATTATGAGAAGGAAAAAAAGAGGTTTTTAGAGAAGCGATAATGATAATGGTTATTATTTTGATCAATGCTTTATAGCTCAGATCAGAAATACTCTGAAATCTAATTTAACTCGCTATTATATGATTAAACATATCTCTTTTCTTGTATTGCTCAATTAGATTTAACTGTAAGCAACCAATCTTTCAATAACCATGCCGGCTTCACTTATTATGTTCCGGTGGCAATTGCTCCGTGGTCAATTTAATTAAAACTTTATTAGAGCCTAACTTTTGTTTTACTTATTCCTTATTACAACACTGGACCTAACCCTATAGGTGAAAATCATCCAATGACGATGGAAACGCCATTAATCTCAACAGCAACAACAACTATACCCAAAAGCTAACCATAAAGCTGACCCTGGGTCTATCCTTAAATCCAATCACAATTTGTATATCTTCATACCTCATTCACACCGCGAAACCGACTTCAGACCGACTCTAAACCGACGGGTTCTTGGCCATGGACGAAAATAATGTAATATTTTCGTGCTGTCGGTCTGTTCAAGGAGGATATTACAAATCTCTTTGGTCTGTTGTCGGTCTTGCCCTGTGAATAAGGTATTAATCTTAGTTGATATATAACCCGGATCAAATGTCGGGACAACTCTTTGACAGGCTATTCTTCCTCTTTCATGCACGCAGATCATCAAGAATGCAAGCAAACAAACCGAGAAGCAGTTTGCTCTCCACTGTCTTGACCACGGTCTCGGTCTCGCACCAGGGGCGGCCTTCTATTACAATGAATTCGGCTGGATTAGACTCGTCCATGCCCTGCCGAAATGTAAACTCATCGAAGGTAATAATGAAATACTATTTTCATTTTTTATTAGAGTGTAATTATTCCTTGATATCATTCTTATGCGTATGAGGCGAGGATTAGGAAGGGGAGGGGTGGATGAATGGACTGCAGCCTCCTGGAATTACCAATATTCACAGTCAAAACATTTAAAAACTGGAAATTTTTAATCCAGGTTATCCGACATATTTGAAATTGTAACCATTGGATCAAGAAAGCTCACTTGAACAAAAAATGAAACGAGATAATTTAGTATTTGTTTTGTTTTCAATATCTTTTCCCTGTTTCCAGGAATGAAGAGACTTAAAGCGGCATGTGCAACATTCCAAACGAACAACATCAATCATGTAAACTGAGGCATCAGGGAATACTGTGGATCCAGGGGGCACTTGTGTCGTGGGGGCGAAGGGGCATTTTTTCGAAAGAGCAAGGCCATCAAGTTGAGTAGGGGTCACTTTCGTCACGTTCCGTTCCCCCTTCGCCCTGTAACACCGCCACTAGGTTAGAGCCGAGACGCAATGGGAATGATATTCTCAAGGGAATTTCGGGTGTGACAGTGCAATCTTTTATCTACTCGTCCCATAACATGTACAATAACATTTTGATCTGTCCTTCGACGAGGCACTCAAAATTTCCCTCTACGCCTAATATAGTGTCCCCCTTCCTCCCATTCATCTGCTACGGAGGTAGCAACATTCATTCAAACGGTGAAGTTTCGGACCCCGAAATAGTACAAATTCAGTAAAATGCACAACACTTTCTCATTAGGAATTATTATAGAGCCTTATGGATTAAATTTTGTCAGAAAGAAGAGTTGCGGATGTGCTCACCGTCTTTCGGTCAATTTTAGGAGACTGGCGGCCATTCTGGACGTCATCTTGGATGTTTCAGGCTTCCTGGTGGCCATAACCCATTGTATGTATGTGGTATGATTACATTCTTCGACTCCCAAAACCTAGGTTTAGACAGCACAACGCCATCTCTAAGATGGATATGTAATGATTTATTACTATTTTTTAAAGTATTGGCGGCCATATTGGACGCCATTTTGAGAATGAGTCCGATTTTTCGTAGATTTTAGTATGTTCTTCCCGATGTCCAACAATACCAGACACCGTTGAGAAAACTTTTGATGCAATTTTCGGGGGTCAAATTCTATACGGTATTGACCTGAAAAATAACTGTCATGCTGCCATCAAATATTTTTGTTATACACACCTGTATGTTGATAATAACAATAATAATAACATACATTTATAACGCGCAGAAAACTATGCAAATATCTTCTACTGCGCTGCAAGAGTTCCTGATGTGTTTAAATGTATATGTTCTTTCCTAGCAACAACCAATGTATGCAATTTGCATTCTGAATATTGAAATACATTATGCGTCAGATGTGAATGAAATAATTTGTAACGAGGCACTTAACACAGATTTGAGGAATATATTTGATTAGGTTTCAAAAATGATTTATTTGGAACAACCACAAATCAGTCTTGCCGCTGTGTTTTGGACCCGCTGGAGTCGCCCTATTTAGGAGTCGGGGAATCCATACATAATTATACAATAACCCGTTACAGTAACAGTATCACTGACTATATGCAAGCATAAACTGTTAATCTTTTTATTACTGACCGGATCAAAATACTATTGAATACGCCGTATGTCATCTATTATGTGGTTTGTAAATTTACATTATGTTGGTAATTTTTCAACCTATTAGCAGATTTTGTGATTTGTAACTTGCATATTAAATGTTCATAAAAAAGCACTAAGTAATGATGGTTTTATAACAAAACTTTCGACATACATTCCATTGAAATTTAGATTGGATGCTTGTTTAGAAATGCCAATAAACAACAAATCAGTTTTATTCGCATGAGTTTGCTTTGTTGCACATGCATTCACCGTATATAATCCACACATGCTTCTATTGTTGAGATGCTGTGCCCTCGAGCAAGTACATCAGGCGTGAAAGAAAAACAAATCTCTGTGTCATATGCGTAGCAGGCATGATATTTAATGGAATTTATTTTGGATAATACATGTAGTAATGAAATTGCCTTGTGTACAAAGAGTAAATAACAGAGGGCCGAGCCGATGGGATACATGAAATATATGTTAGAGCTATTTTGGCATATATTTTAGGATTATGGATATACCATATTCATAATATATTCGAGAATTTAAGAGAAAAGGAGGGAGAGAGCGAGAGAGAGAGAGAGAGAGAGAGAGAGATGAAGGGGCGACATAGGATGTGAGAGATAATGAGAGAATGGAAAGCAGGATAGTAGTATAGTCATTTCGTGAAAAAAAACATGTAGGCACCAACCTTTCACTCATTGGAACAGAAGTTACAAAACATAGTTCAACCTTTATTGTATCAATGTATCATGAATGCACTTAATACACTAGGGGGATTACACTCGTCGTTGTTCAAAAAATTCATATAAACCGTCAATAAAATATAATAGCATATACATCAAATTAAAAGAAAATTAATTCCCTACCAATATCATTGGAGATCAAGCTTTCAACTTTCACTCATGCTAGATGGGCACAGTCATTCAACCTCAGCTTTAGGTATGATTTTTGTTTAATGCAAAAACAAAGAAAGTAGTCATTCAAATGTTAATGAACATGTGCATTTGTACAACATTCTAACTCAACAATAGTCCACTACCTGGACTGTTTCAGCGCAATAAAAAACCAGTTAAACTATACTGGTTTTAACTGGTACTAGGTGACCAGTTGCCTACTGGTTTCAACCATTCCCTTTGTTAAACATCCCCCTATATAGGCCTAATGGTATTAGAACTGATGGGTAATGCACGTGCATGGACGAGGGTGCGCTTCGCCATTTAGCATACCCATTGGAGCATGTTTACGGTGAGCCTCGGGGGCAAGAGTTAAATGAGAAGACAAAAATAGTTCAAGTACGGTGATTTGATATTGGTTTTGTGATGTCAATAATACATTTGTGTGAGAATAATCGTGAAAATGCGAAAGACCTTCACGCGAATATCCAGACGTCATCAATACACGCGTTCACCGGCTACCATTCAAAGGAAATACAGATTTCATTCGCTGATTTCTACATCTACAAACACAGGCAAGCAATTCCAAAACGCATGGTATTATTTTGTGATTGTTGGGGGTGTTATTCCTACATTCTACAAGTACAGATTTCTACATCTATAAACACAAGCAAGCATGAGTGCTGGCAAGTATAACAACATCTTAATTTTGGTCGTTGAAATCACACATTTTTGCACGACGATATGAATGGTGATATCGGTTCCGAAACGCAGGGTTGCATTAATTGATTTTGGGGGGTGTTGTTCGAAAACATTCTACAAATAAAGTTTTTTATTTCGTACGGCTCGTACATAACACAAATCATTATTTTTACTCTTTAAATACTTTCTTCTGTTTCAAAATATTCATATTTATACCAATATTTAAATTAGTAGGCTACACATGTTATTAGAACAGCGTTAACGCTCAGCTTAAAAATGGGAGCTGTATATCTTACTGATTGCATTTGTTCCTAAACAACCAATCCATATGACCATGTTTCCTTTATTTCATGCTCTCAAAATCTTTTGCACCCATAATTAATGAACCCACCCGAATATCCAATGTTTCCTTAACCCTAATAAGGCCGGGCTATTTGAAGTCTTACTACGGCCGGGGGGGGGGGGGCATTATGGCCCCCCCCCCCTAAGATCTCGGCCGTGAAACAGCCAATCTCCGCGAAAATTTGCACGCATGTCAAGTGAAGTGTATAGAACAATATGATAATTTCAATTTTTTGAAAAAAATCCCTCATTTGCATATTTATGGTAATTTATGCAAATAACGTCATAAAATCACATTTTTACCCATAAATCCTATATTATTCATATTTAAGCATTCTTTTTCACTACATATATTCATTAAACCATTTGGAACAATAATACGAATTTTTTTTTTGGAAGAGCCAGCTTATTCCTTATGTTATCTCTTGTTTTGATAATTTCTTATGTATTTCATTGTTTTTTTAACTTATTTATGTTATTGTTTTTTTTTTCTTCATTTCTTCCTACAATTCAACTATTTTGACCCCCAAAACAACCACCTTAACTTTAAATAAGACCCAATAACCAATGTTTGATCTATTTTTAGGAAAAATGATATTTCCATATGTTTTGTACACAAATCACAAAAATGAGCGATTTTCGGGCTGACATGCAAAGACAAAAGGTCACGTGACCTTGTAACTATAGGTCCGATTTTTTTATATATTTTTTTTAAAGATGCGCAAGACTCTAAAGAAAAAAGTCAGCGAGCGGCGAGGCGCCATCCATATGCGTTCTCGAACAATCAGAAAAATCGTGGAGGTGGGGGGGGGGGGGCATAATGGCCCCCCCGGCCTTATTAGGGTTAACCCTATTTGACAATGTTTTCATCAACATCCTTCAACAAAAGTTTCACTCCGAATAATAATAAGTGATATGTCTGATCATTTCCTTGTATTTGCATTTACTTTTACCCCTCTTCCTGTAGCACCCTCTGCCCCCCCCCCAATCAGTGTTATTTAGGGTACGCATATGCGTGTTCCCTCCTTTTGAACACACCCCCTAGGTCCGGTGTGTAAAGTCAATTTTGTGTATGTACGAGCCGGACTTTGGTGCGTGAAAAGTACCCCTTTACCGGACATTTTGGTAACACGCATGCGGTCATTCCGACCCCGGAGTGGGGGGCCGGGCCTCTGCCCGAACAATGACCCGTAATTTTTCAGTAAAGAGCGTAGATAGGTTCAGAGAAAGCTTAGCACATACTGACTGGTCCCAGGTGTACAACGATGTCGATGCTAATGAATAATTCAATATATTTATTTACACAATCATGGATCTGTGTAATACCCCCGTACCTTTACAATCTACCCGTACGATTCACAAAAAGAGTCTCGAGATCCCCATGGATTACAAATTCTCTTCTCCGCTATATACCTTACTGACCGTCAACAGTATGTTTATATCAATGGTCGTGAATCTCAAATGAAAAGCGTTACATGCGGAGTGCCACAGGGGTCTTTACTTGGCCCGTTGTTGTTTGTACTTCGAGTCAAGGGCTCCCGGCAAGGGCTTCTAGAACCGTTCGAATATTCTTTCCTTCCTTTTATTTGCTGATGACACTCGAACATTTTCCTTTCAAATAAAATTCCCCAAATCCTTCTTAATACAATAAACAACGAACTAAAAACGGTCATGAACTGGATCCATTCATTGACTCCAGTCACTTAATATAAACAAGACAAACTTCATTTTTATTCAGTAAAACAATTTACCGGGACCAATAATACTAAACAACTCAATTCTCGCTCAAGTCGAAACAACTAAATTCCTAATCTTACCTTCTTTGAACTACAGAATACTTGCTTCGGGGAACGGTTCAAAATTCCTAATAATTCTTGTTCTCATACAAAAACGAGCTATCTGAATAATGAACAAGTCAAGCTATCAAACTCACACATCCCCACTCTTTTACTCATGTCAACTCCTGAAGATACATGAACTCTATTCATTCAACTTTATACATTTTACACAATGCCTGTAATATAATTAATCGAGTCCCACCGCGGCACTAATATCCTTTGGCAAGAAGTTAATCTACATTTGCCGCTCTCCACCCAGGTGTCATGGGCACCCGGGCGGATATGCGAAAGTTAATGTGGTTAGATGAGCAAGTGTGCGCTTTAAAATAAGACGCCTGGCTGGGATGCTCCCCAGGGAGTGAAGAATGTGCATGCATTGTGTGCAAGTAAGCCTGAATCCGATGACCGAGGTAATAATAATATACGTAAAGCGCATAGACACATCGTTGATGCATTAAGCGCTATATTAAAGCCGAATATTATTCTTATCATCATTATTATTGTATTTGATTCCATGGATCAAATTACTATAAGCACAGAACAAAATACACAAATCAATTGTTAATGGTTCTGTGGATTTTGTTTCCTTCTAGTTATGGCCAATTCACCAAGACAAGACCAGGACGATACTCGACGATGTTGGCCGTCTGGGGGATGGACGCGATGGTTCATCTTGGCAGGTCTTTTCTTTGTGAGTTTTCTAGAAGTGGGATCAACCAGGACACTGTCTCTCTTCCTAGACGACCTTACGTTTCAGTTTGATGTCAGTACTTCTTACATGGGGGCAATATACGGCCTTATCACTGGAATGCCATATTTCTTAGGTAAGGCACAGGGGTTAACTTTGAAGAAAAAAACGAGTGCCTATAGCACAATTTTTCAAACACAACACTCAAAACTTCACTTTGTAATTACGTTTTGTCTCTCCGAAATGCTGATGAATCCTGATATGAGAATGGTGAAAAGACAACGTCACCTCATATCTGAAAACCATGGAGATTATAATATGTAACATTTCATTTGCATGAATATAACGTTGCTATGTTTTGATGCATGTATGTCGCTAATTTAGAGGATACACTTACAAATACATCTAATGTACTGTCTCGTTAGTACAGACATTTCCTCAGCTTGTATTTTATCTTATCCCGTTGGTATAAACCGATACGAAGGCATCATTAAGCCCCATGAAAAATGATAATCACTTTTGCTCTCTCTCTCTCTCTCTCTCTCTTGAGCTTTCCCTTTATTTCGCTAAATGTTTAAAACCAGAAAGCGATTATTTGGGTAAGAAATGACCACTCCTTAAAGGTAATACAAAGTTTTGGGAAATTTTGAAAATTGGGTGGATAGTCATTCTATACAATTTTGATATATTTGGATGCCCCTTTGGATGTATTATAAGCACTAGAAAATTTAGCCCCTAAAACACTTCTGCTTTCGAGATAAATTGAATATAAAAATTTACCGGTGCTCCCGGTAAATTTTGATGAAATGGTAGCTGCGACCATGAAAATCTCAGAATATGTAGTTGTGATATATAATTTCCAAACGAATAGCTAATCGGTCGATTTAAGTCGAGAAACATTGTTTTATAGCTCTATTAATATCTTGACCGTGAGAGGGAGCTATACAACATAAAGAGTTTATTATGTTATTTTCATAACTTTAGACTCGATTTCGACCGCGACAACGATCACTGAATATTGTAGGATCGCATATGCTTCCAATATGTTCATTCGAACCAAATTCATGACTTCATACCAAAACTTTGTAATACCTTTAAGGCAATATGGCAAACCAGGGTATGCGCGATTATGCAGATAGAACGATACTTTAAGAAGTGAGTACGATAAAACAATTTGATTTCATGTTTAAAGCACATAAACATATTTTCCCTACATTTTCTGCTTTCAAACTGAAACAACAAAATGAGAGATGCCAACAATTGAAATTCCTTGCGCCAATTGTAATCTCTGGTAAACTTTTTCCTTTGTTCCTCATCATATTTCTCATGCTTAGTTGTTATGGTTTTCTCAAACCAAAGGATGTAGTAATGTCTCCACTATCTTAGTCATGTTGGTAAATTTCATTACTGCATTAGTCAATTGTCATTTCTAAATCGTCATACAGGATTAATCAACATACCTCTACTGCGCTGCTTTTCCGTTCGGCAGCTTACGATATTTGGTGGTATATTGGCATCAGGAGGACTTATTGCTGCTTCGTTTACCGCGACAACACCGCAGATAACAACAGCTCTGATTGCATTCGGTAAGTCTCGTTAAAGTTAAAGACCAGTTCTGGTCATCCGATTGCATTGTGAAAGAAACGTTGTGGAATCGATCAGAAAAGGTTGATCATCTAGCATATAAGAATTGGTGTGTACTGCAAGGTTCTGGAATCATCAAAATGATAAGAAATTTAGCCCAGTCTTGGTAAAGTTACAAGCACTGTACACAGAAAAAATTATATGGGACTACGCAACACATGCGTGATATTTATCAGGTCCAAATAGATATGATAATTTACCCAATGTATCAATAATTAGGCGGTTTCCCGGCAAAATTTGTATCATCACGTATTAGTCAAAACATATTCTTTCACATAATTGGTAATAAGAGCTTCCATTTCATTTTTTTGAGAGGAGGGCGTTTCCAAAACTGGTCCTTACCTTTAAGCCCCACTGCACTACTTATAGCTACTTGCGCCCTCTATACAGCCAAAAATGCCTAAGCGGTACCCGTTGTACCCCATGATGTTCTTTTTCATATGTTAAATGAGAGCTGATCTGATGAGATAACCACATGCCAGTGACCTTGCAGGGAAGTTTAATCCCTCCTGGCCAAACTAGTGCAGAGGGGCTTTAAAAAGGGGTGTTAAAAAGGCAACGAGATTTGTATTGCCAATATCTTTTCATTTGTTATCACCCTCAGTATAAATTTATAGGTATTACTTGAGAAGCATCTCCTTAATTTTGTGTGAATTCAACGAGGATTTAAACTAAAACTACAAAGTTATGCTTGGTTTTGTTAGACGTATCATTTTCCAAATGTTACAAAAACAGCGCATTAAATAGAATTGGTGCACAAAACACAAAACAAACCCCTAAAAGAAAGAAAAGATTCCCCTAAAGCAAGCAAAACAAAAGTATTGCTGCCGCATCTACATTTTACGAGAAACTTTTCGAGTCATTCTAACTTGTAATTTCTGAATGAAATTGATATTTCATTTGATAGATGTTATATGTATTCAAAATTTCTTTCAGTACGACAAGCAAAAGAAAATATTCCAAAATGTTTTGTTAATGTTACTAAAGGTCTACTTCTGCAAGTTATTTATATTTCAATCATCTTGACATGAGCAAAATACTGTAGTAAAAACCAACAATGCCCAAGCATTTTTTTGTTTAAAAGTAGTAGAATAAATGTATTACTACCTCTTCCAATATCAATAAAGAAAAACATTGATTTCTGATGTCTATTGTCATAAGGTGTATGAACATTGCTCAACATGTTCATTAGGTTTCTCCACATATTTCGATTTTTATTTCAAATGGATATAATGTCTCTATAAAGTACTAAAGATACTGAATTACCTTAACATTTATTTCGTGTAAATAACTATATTCTAAACTCTTAACTTGAAATTAAATGAATTTGAGAGCTTGTCGCAAAATGCACAGACGATAAGTCACTTTTTGTGCATTGCTATTCAACGTGCTACATTTTGTATTATTTGACAAATGCTGTGATGTCTTACGAAAATAAACATAACTTTGTACTTTTAGCTCACATCCACCTGAAATTTACAACAAATGTAAATAATATTACTATACTATTACCTATGAAATTGCATTGAGGAGGATGAAGCACTTTTAAAGACAATGCCAATCAAAATATTGTTGCATTATTTTTTTAGACACCCCGTAGTTGTAGATAAAACGTGAAAAGATACATTTTAATGGGCATTATTAGTCCAAATACCCAAACAATTGAACAAACAGAAGTGATAAATGTGCATTTATATTGATTTCGTCCATATTATTTATCAAACACGAAGAAACATTTTGATTGCTACCTTTCTAATTTTGTATTTGTTATTCATTCCATGCCAGGGTTCGGATTTTTCTTCATAGTTCTGCCAACCCACTCTTCTCTCGCCGATTATTTCCCTGATCATCGATTTGAGATCGCCTCCGGAGTCTTTTCCTCAGGTGCAAGTGTTGGTGTCATGTTGATGCCTTTGCTCTTCGATACCCTAATGGGCTTATACGGATGGAGAGGTACCCTTCTGCTGCTTGGTGCGTTGACTACCCACTTCATTATAATCGGTTTACTTTTAAAACCCATCAAAAGTCAACGTTCAAGAAAAGACAAACGCGCAACTCAGGACGGTGACAAAGCTTCTGGCCACATCAATTTTAAAACCGATGACTGCGATGTAGAAACCATTGAAAGCGGAGACCCTTTGCTTGATCGTTCGGAAACAGAAGTGTACAGTTCAAGCTCTACTCATAAAATTAAAACAGTCCTTGTGTCCCATCCCGTCGAAGATGAAGTTGGACTAGATACTGTGGAACATGGCAACAGTAGAGATCAGTCAACAATAAGTTCAAAGATCAGTACAACCGAAACAAAGAGAAAATCGGCAGCACATTGGCAAGATGATGAAGTCAGTTCGCCCAATAGGCCTACTGATTCTAAGGTAAACGTGGAAATTGAAGTCACGGATAACAGGAAATGTTCTTGCAACTTACTTTCTTCTCCCGCAAGGTTCTTGAAAGAACATCCCCTCATGATCATAGTCTGTATCCAGGTATATTTGTTTGCCCTTCCTTATGGTACCTGGCTCCTGTTTACGATCCCCAACGCTCAAGCTAAAGGCCTGTCTGACCTCAGGGCTGCCCAGCTCTCAATCGCTGGTGGAGTGGCAAACTTTTTTGGGCGCTTCTCTTATGGGTTCATCACCTCCAGAAAGTTAGCCAGAATAGAAGTCTGGTATTTAATCGCGAACATAGTATCATCGATTGCATTTTTCGTGAACTATGTGGCCGATTCTTTCTTGTTCGATCCTGGTGATTCTTTCCCTAATGTTTGGATTTGCGATCGGTTTCAAAATTCCTGCACAATTTACCCTCGTGATGAATGCAGTTGGCCAAGAGCACTACAAGACGGGGCTAGGGCTACTATATTTGACTAGTGGCTCTTCCTTTCCAGTCCTTGGATTCATTGTAGGTTTGTACAAAGTCTAATTGCTATATATTATTCCTGTATTCTCAATTTCAAATTTGCAGTAAAGAAATATATATCATACTGTCTTGGAGAATGCTACCTCCAAAATTACAAGTATCTAGTATTATGTCAGAGAGAAACTTCTTTTACCCACCATGCCATGTTTAATCAATTCCGGTTTTCGATGTTAGACAAATAATTAAGATATATTAGTGTGGAGACTGGAAGGGGTCCGTCAGATCTTAGTGCATGCCGTAATTAACAAAGGCGGCTTCATGTAATTGGCTTAAACTTCAAAATTCCCTGAAAGGTATAGCCCAGTTTTGGAAACGGCCTCCTCTCAAAAAATGAAACGGAAGCTGTTAAACCAATCATGTGTAAGAATATGTTTTGACTAATACGTGATGATACAAATTTTGCCGGGAAACCGCCTACTAATTGATATATTTGGTAAATTATTATATCAATCCGGACTGGATAGATATAGGGTGGTCCCATATACATTTTTCTGTGTACAGTGCTTGTAACTTTACCAAGCCCGGTCCAAATTTCTTATCAATTTGATGATTTCAGGACCTTGCAGTGCTGGTCTTACCATTCTTATTTCCTCCAATAGACTGCAGTGTTATACAAACGGTTTTTGAAATTTCGATTTCCAATCATAAATATCTTGATAATCAGACAGGTGATCGGCTTGTAAAAGTCATGGGGTTCCTGACTGACCTAAAGGTTTATAATTATCATTGCAGCATGAGCTAAATCCAGGATTTTGTTTCAGAATCTGAGACAAAGATACCCAATCCCTTTAAACCTGAGCAAATATTCGTATATAAACTACTGTATACAAATAAAAAAAAGTTTAATTTTCTATGGACGTGTATTTGATGGATATATATTCATTTCAATGTTTTTGTTTTTTTATAATTGTATTGCAGGATCAATTTATGACCGTACCCAGTCCTATGACATCGCATTTTGCATCATGGGAGCTCTGGATATATGTGCCGCTATTTTGATCATCACCCCTGTAGCATGGCAACGATTCTGCAAAAGAACCACCACCTGATATAAGATCCTCGTTGCTTCTTTCTAACCAAGAATTCACAAACTTTGTAGTTGTGTATAGTATTTGGCTATGATACCTAAACCTTTGTAATGGGCTTACTTCGAATCATCGGATCATCGCGTCCAGTCGGATGGTCGCGTTACACGAGCTCTCGTGATGAGAAACGAAAGCGGAAGATCATGTGAAGATGCCCGTTAAGGACCAGGCACGTAGCCAGAGCTTGATGTTTGGGGGGGCACATACATGTAATCGATCGAGGTAAAAAAAAGGGGTCTAAAAAAGTTCAACCGATCTTGGAAATTTAGGGGGGGGGGGGGGCACGTATATTTATGAGGTCGAGGGAAATGACCATGTGCGCATGAGCAGGTATAGATAGTTCGTAGGAATAAGAATTTAGCGCCCAGGGCGGCACAAACAAATAATAAGAAAGAAAGAGAAAAAGGAGAAAAGATGAAATATTATGATTCTTAAGGATTATGCCCCCAATATGCTAGATAAATTGCAATAGAAATAAAGTTTTCAAGGGTGAAAATGCTAAAAAATCTAAAATTGGTTACTTTGCTCCGTAGCATTTTCCACCCTAAAGGAAAGTACATCCTTCACGACATTTCTGGGGTTACTTGAATATACGGTGGCAATAAGCCCCAATCCCCCTATCTTTCTCTCTAAATGTCAATGCTCACTTCTTTTATATCATTACGTTTATTATTGTTTGTCATTGTTTATATTATGTGAAAAGAAATCAAAAATAAATTCGCTCTGTATAGAGCTACTACTACTACTATTACTAAATGTAAAGGAGTGAATTTGTCACTCTACATTAAAGGTACTAGGCCTATATCTCATTTGCAGCCAACATACCTTGTATTTTCCCTTTACTGGGAAATACTCTGTACAAGCTTGCATAAACTTTTTTGTTTTTACCGTTTTATCTATTATTATATTAATAGTATGTATATAAACCATTTTGTATATATTACAATATTGTTTTTATGCTGAGAATTAGAATGAATAAATTGAACTGAACTGAACATCAATTTTGTAGAACTTTGCAAGAATTATGAATATTTCACGTATGCCCTATTTTTGAAATTTAAACGTTAGCAGTGTCCTAGTATTCAAATTATGCAAGAAAACCTGTTTACTTTCTAGACTTCACTGTCAGACACTATTGAGTGACTGACTGGCTTCTTTTTTTCTTTGGTAATAACATACACAAAATGAGCTGTAAAGGGTAAATGCATGCATTTGCCTACATCAATAACCCACTTCTTGTAATGGCCAAAATTAAACTGATTACAAATCTTTGCCCAGCTCAAAATGTACGACCATTCGGTACAAGGGTCTGAAAATCAGAATATTACTAAATGGATTGCAATCACTAAAGTCGATGCGACAACTAACTGTCGTTATTTTCCCATTAAAAGACATTTTCAAGCCCTTTCGTTTTGAGGGAAGTTCTAAATAAGTATCATCTTTAAAATGCCGTTGGAATTTAACTTTTAATTTGTTTGGCCTGCAAATTGGACCAAGTACCTTTAAGAGTGAAGGAACTTTCACTCTTAATGGAGTGCCCATGCACTCCCGTTTGAGTGCATGAGCATGCCGTTATTCCTTCAGTACCCTTTTTCACTCACAAAAGGTTGTCTCTCATTTAACTCCTTGTGAACGTGGAATTTCACTTTAGGCTTTTGAGTGCTTTTTCACTCTTTCACATTAATTTTAGAGAGTAGACATGCACAATATGAACATGTGGTTTGTACTTTGTACTTTGTATTGCATGGTTCCGGTTTGTACATGTGTAGATAACTTTGGTCCATGAGATTATGTTTACAGAGGAAATATCTATTTCTGGTACCTAGCTGCAGATTTGTACAGTACTGACGCAGCCTTATACATAACTATTCGTGTTTTTTGTTGTTGTGCATGTGAGTTTCTTGATGATTCTGTTCTACACGAAGGAGAGGTAAATGAACACTACGTACGTTCATTGCGCACCAATCGATCTTTTGCGCAGTGCCAGCGCTTAGATTCATTTTGGAAAAGGAGGTTATTCAGTAAAGGCCTAATACACGATGGCAAGCCTCTTCGATTCTCTTGGATTTAAGTGCGACGAATGCGGCAATGATTGTACCGATGCAGCACAAGGGTATAAAGTTGTTGAACAACGTCATTTATGTCCAACTTGTGCCCGCAATCTGGCCGGCGCCATTTTGGCGGATGTATCCCATGGAGCTATAAAATGGCCGTGTCCACAACACAAGCGCAAAGAAGTAGAACTACTCTGCTGCAAATGCAATGTGGCACTGTGCCACATTTGTGCCTTAACGTCTCACCATGGGCACCAAATGCAAGACATCGAGAAGTTCTTCGCTGAGAAGAGAGAAACCGTAAAAAAAAGATGTCGAAGAGATTTCAGCAAAGCAGAAGTAGACGCAAAGCTTTCTGAACAAGATAGAGTGCTGTTCGCAGGAGCTAGACGGTAACTTCAAAGATTGCAAAGAAAAGTTATCTGTCGCATTCCGGGAGAAGACACAAGACCACAAAGACCGACAAGCTGTAGAAGTGTCCAGGATAAACACAGAGGCAGAAGAGCTCATAAGACAGATCAATGAAAAGCGTCGAATGAAGCTTGCAGCAATCAATGAACAATACGATAATGAGCATGAAAGACTAGTAAAACTGAACGACGAAGTTCGTGAAGAGCTGAAAGTTTGTTCAGACAATGTTTATCGAGTCAGCTCAGATGCTAAGACATCGGCATTGGCAATCAACGCTAAATTGAAGAACGCAGCTAAGGTCGCAAAATCCATGATTATGGATGACTGCGATGGGAATGCCTTCCATGCTAGATTCGCCGAGTTTCATGATCTGGGTAGGTCTATTGAAAAGTTATCATGTGTGGATCATGACTATCAGGATAAGCTATCAAAGGTGTTAGAAAATGTCGCCCAAAGAATTGATATCTTGACTGGGAAGAAGACTCCATTTGATGTGGTCAAGAAGGTTTTCACATTTCTTCAGAAAACCAAGAGCTATTTCGTAAAAAAATCGGATCGATAGATGAGCAGACAGTGGTCTTTCGAAACGGCCAAGGGTCGGCACAATTAAACGTAGATTCCGGGTCCATGAAAACATTGATGACCAAGAAGAAATCTAGAGGCATCTGGGATTGAGCGGCCTACCTGACAAGGGTTTTGTTTACAGTGATTATAACGCCGGCTTCCTGCAGATCAGTGTGACAGAGACGGAAACGATGAAAGGTCTTTGGCTTTACCTAACGATGAATCGCGGTTTGCCTTCCTTACTGGAGACAGGAAGGGCAAACTTCTCGCTGCTAGCCACAACAGTGGCGAGATACATGTGAGCGACCCTAAGACAGGGTCACATCTTCGCACGATCAATGATATAGAATGCAAACCAATGAGGGGTTGCGGGACACTTGCAAAATGGGATATCATCATTCGCTCTGGATACGCGGACATCTGCAGAATCTTTCGAGCGACAGGAGAAGTCAATATAAAGTTTCCACTGGCTGCCTGGAGCAGAAGAATTAATATACATGTCGGCGCAGATGACCGGTCTACGTGACATATATATTTGTATACACAAATTATTTCGTTGGCAGACGTTTAGGAAATGAAGTGATAAGCAACATAATCATAATAATGATTGTACAGCATTGTATAATTACATATCTTTATGTCCTTACTAATCGATTACACAACCATGGCAAGATTGTTGCTAGAAATGTACGTTTTGTAACAAAACTGAAGAGAAAATTTTATGTTGTGTATTATTTTGTTCATTATTTTAATATACATATATGGTCAAAATTAGAGCTGTGGTTATTTCGCAATGACATAAACCGAAATAAATATTGATTGCTTTGGTGTCATGTATGTGACAATAATGTATTATAGGTTACTTAGTAGTAGGAAGACAAAAAATCAGCAAAAATTATTGTTTAAGCTGTTTATTTACCTGAGTGTTTCAAAATATTGGTGAATTGCCGTTTGGTCTACTACCCAATTAGTATGTTCCCTTATAGGTCTATACACACAGTCCGTCTACTATACATGGTCTCATAATCATTTCGTCTACTTATCATTCGGTCTAATGACCATGTTGGCTAATAACCATGTTCAATTTGGCTAATAACTATTGGGTCTAATTTCCATTTGATCTAATCTCCAATAAGTTTACTACCCTTCTGGGCTTTTGTTCATTTAGTCTTATAACCTAGTCTAATTCCCAGTTTGTATAATGCCAATTTCGTCTACTACATCCATTTTGTTTAAATCATACATACACCCTGAATATAAGTATTGCAAATATGTTTCTGTCAACCGCCTGTATAAAACATGTCTGTTCCGTCATCAATAATTTACACCAAAAACAAAAATTTGAATGTTAGGCGTCCTGGGAGAAGTTTCGATTGTTATAAAGTTGTTTTGTTTGGCTTGCACCCAACAGACAAAGATCACGTGCTTTGTTCTGAGTTGTTTTCAATAAATTACAAGATCGAGCGCGCGACCCCCATATACTGCCAAATAGACAGTGGATGTTTACGTGTGCCTAGATTTCACACTGATTGTTATAAGTGTAGCCCAATTGTTTCTTCCATATTTGCATGGAATAAGCTAGATAATTCGTTGAGAACGGCTTCCTCTGTCAATTCATCTAAAAGATTGTTTAAACAAAGTTGTAATTTGTGAATGGCTCAGCCGAACATACCCTACGTGCATGTTCTGTAATATTAACATGACTTATTCACATAATTGCGACTTAATCAATATTTTCCTATTGACATTACTGTTTACTAGGTTAATGACATATGTTTATTTTGCAAACGAGTATTATTTGTTTAACTTTCCTGTATAAACGTTATAAACGATGTAAATATGTTCATGTTTATTCAGGGCCCCATGAAGACCACTACTTGTTGGTGAATGGGCTACGTACCCTGTCAAAAGATTAGAAATAAATAAATTAATAAATAAATAAAATACTGGGTGCAAGCCAAAATATTTGTTACAACAATTAAGAAAATGAAAGTTTTATGAAATTTATGTAATAAGCAGATTGGAGAGGACCCCGCAAGATACGTCACAGTACGGCCGATTTTAGTTTAATACAGATGACAACCCTTAAATCAAAATTTCGTGTCAGCCATTTTAATGTATACGATGATATGAAATATTATATACATTAGCTCAAACAAATCTGAAGAAAAAAACGGACGATAATGGGGATTTCATTCTACTTTACGTTTGGATGTATTTGAGGTGTCGTATAGTCTAGACCGGCCAGACCGGGAATGTAAAAATCATCGGTTCGAGCCCCGGCAAGGCTATGTCCTTGAGCAAGGCACACAATGTTCCTCTCCTGCACCCAGGTGCTAAAATTGGTACCCGGTAGGATGCGAGTGTCACTGTGATTATATTAACATGCATTTGCGTATCGAGGTTTTTTGGGGGGTGTTCAAACATCCCCCTCTTGGCAAAAGGGTGGTCTTTTAGAATTTTAAAGACACACTTTATCTGTCTTTCATCTATGCACCCCCTCCCCCTAGCAAAAAACGAAGCGAATGTTGAGGGGAAAAAGGAATGTTCACCCCCCCCCCGACCCCCCCCCCCCCCCCCCATTCAGTGTTATTCAGGGTACGCGTATGCATGTTCCATCCCTACCCCATAAGTCCGGTGTGTAAAGTCAATACGGTCCGATTTTGTGTGTATAACGAGCCGGACTTTATTTTGGGAACATAAATGCGGTCCCTCCGTTCCCGGATTGGGTGGGGGGGGGGGGGGGGGGGGACCGGAGCTCCACCCGCATATTCATCGGCTGGCCGATTCGCCGCTAAATATTTTCTCACGAATTGGGCAAAAAACACCTCCCCTTAAAAAAATCATGGCTACGCCCCCTGTGATACTTTTGTGTGTCAGTGGTACCAGACACGATTAACATTAAATGTTTTTTTCTGGTCCCATTTATCCCTTTCAATGTTAACCATTCACATTTGACTGTTATATTGATGTACTTTTGTTTGGATAATAAACTTCAAACTCAAACTCAAACTCAAACTCATATATTTTTCCCATTTGCTGTTTTCTTTATATATATATATATATATAGAAGTTCCAACTTCTATATCTACATTTGCTCCTACAGTTAAACACTGTCAGAAATTGCAGTTTTACTAAACTTGCTTATACAGTGCGTCCCAGAAAAAACGAAACCGAGAATTATCGATGTTTTATCTTAACTTAATCACAATTATAATTGACAAATGACACATATTTTGAAAGCTTAGATCCTCCTCTTTCATTTGATCCAACTCGTATAATCCATATTTCATGAGTGATTATAATGAATTTGAAGAGAGGAACACAAAAAAGAGAAAATCACATTTCTAGGAAGTTGAGTTACTGCCCTTTCATAGGACACCTCATTAAGGAAAAATGAGCTAGGAATAACAAAGTTCTGCTTGTTTAAAGTAGTGCTTGCATTTCCATAATTGTATTAAACAAATTCGTTTTCACTGGCTGTCTGCTGTAGCAACAAACGTAATTAACAAAAGACTTAACTCCGTTTCGTTGACAATCAGCCGTAGACGAAAGACTTCATGCATGGCTGATTGTCAACGAAACGGAGTTAAGTCTTTTGTCAATTCTGCTTATTGCTACGGCAGGGAGCCAGTGAAAACGAATTTGTTTGATAAAATTATGAAATTGCAAGCACTACTTTAAACAAACAGAACTTTGTCATTCCTTGCTCAATTTTCATGATTGAGGTGTCATATGAAAGGGCAGAAACCCAACTTTTTAGAAATGTGATTTTCTCTTTGAAATTCAGATACCGCCCGCCAAATGACTTTTTGGTTTCCTCTCTTCATATTCATGTTAATCACTCATGCATGAAATATGCATCATATGAGTTGCATCAAACGAAAGAGGAGGATCTAAGCTTTCCAAATATGTGTCATTTATTAATTATAAATGTGACTAAGTTATGATAAAACATCGATAGTTCTCGGTTTCGTTTTTTCTGGGACGCACTATATATATATATATATGTTTTTTAATGTTGTTTTTTTAAAATATGATTGTATGTTTGATGTTAACTTGCATTTTTAGTCTTTGGACTTTTGAAAAGTCTTGAATAAAACCTCATTTGAATCTTTGAATATGTTCTGCATGCGCAGGAAGTCAAATAACCTTCATATACAATATATCCTTTGATAAAGAGGCTGCCTCTCGATACGATTGTCGGTAACTCTCTCATGGTATCTATAGTTCTCTGATAGAATGCGTTACAATGAGAATTATATAGTAATTTTAATGTGTATTCTCAGTTAGCATGTTTTACGGAGATAATGAAGTGTAATAATCAACCACCACGCAAATGGAAATGATAGGAATACAAAATATTAAATTCAAAGAAAAAAAGCTTTTCGACTGAAAAGAATTGATGCAATCTACTAAGCCCCACGAGAGCGATTGTAATGGCACGTTCAAAGTAAGTCAATACCGTTCTTAGCCTTCTCAATACGTCAATCATCATTAAGGTTGTAATGAGCTTTTTACCAAAGCCTGACTATTGCATCGAGGAACAGAACGCATGTGTCCGTCGGGACCACTTGTCGCAATATATGCGGAAAGAGGCTAAGTATGATTTTAAAAGAGTCTTGTTCTTGGTTGACAATTCCCTGAGGTTTTCAGATTAAAAGCCATTAAAAGTGTTTGTCTATTAAATGTTTTCTTCAATGAATTTTCTTGAAATATAACGCCATGATGGTTTCGTTGAGCGAACGAAGTTTCAATAAGATAAGAAAACGGTATTTTCACCTCTAAAAGAAGTTTGAACCGGAAATCAAAATAAAACTTTTCCCTGTCAAATAATACCATTTAATATGAACACACGAATATGTTTCAAGGACCAAAACTTGTGTAGGTTGAGTACGTTTAATATATCGCTGTAGAAGACATCGAGTTTTAGAGACTAATTTTCGCACTGGATTTTGCGGCCTTTGAAGATGATTGCAAAATTTGAATTCGTAAAGGTTGCCAATTTTATTTCTGTAAGTTGTTTTTAAAAGTTAAACTTCCGCAGCTGTGGCATGACTAGGACGATCGATCGTAGGTTTATCAAAAAGTTATTCTCCATTGTAGAGTTGACACGCTTGAAACTAAATAGGACTACAATTTAATTCTACGTCTCGCTTCTGATTCGTTGAGGGAAATAGCATCTAAATATGACTGTATATAAACTTCTGCTTTTCGTTATGAGAAGTATTTACTTGCAAATCTGTGTGAGGTGAAACATTGATCATGGCCGATATTTCCAATAGCACGCAGTCCTACTCAACGGACATGTTTTGGACTGATATCCAGAATGCAAGTGAATACATGAATGTCACAACTCAATCTTTGGATCCCTTTGGAACAACTCCACCTCGTCTGAGGAGTCTCATCTTCCCCGTTGTCTTTTTCGCGCTCATTGTACTTGCCAACATCATCAGTCTTGGCGCATTCCTTGTAGAAAAACGTCTCCGTACCTACAATAATTACTTCATCATAAACCTGACCATACTGGATCTGCTGGTTGGAATCGGTCTGGGAGCTGTCGTAGAGTACTCGTACATTCAACGGTACCCGTTTTCTCAAAATGCCTGTAAGGTCATAACTGGGATCTTCGAAGGAATCGTCAATGCTTCTAACATCAACGTGGTTGTGATATGTGCCGATCGACATCAAGCGGTCTATGATCCCATCAACCATTATCTCTCCCGATCAAAGCGCAAGGCAATCATCATCAACTCTCTGTCATGGGTGATCGGACTCTCGTTCTGGATAGGGTACGTCACCGTGTGGGAGTTCGTCGTCGATCACGACAACGGACCTCACTGTCTTCAGCGGTACCTTCTCAGTCCGTGGGCGAATATGATTCAAAGTGTGGCCACGTTCTTCTTGCCTTTGGCCATCATCGCCGTTCTCTATGTCAGAATCTACATCAAGATTCGGAAGACGGTTGGAAGACGGAACAACAAGAAGTCGACCAATTTAACGGATCTCAACCTTTCCCACGTTAAGGATACTGAGATGACAGGTGTAAGCGTTTCATCGACATCGCATACAGGTTCATTTAGTGACATTACGGAGACAGGGAGCAGAGATGAGACCATGGTATCATCATCTTCTTCACGTAATGAGACCAAGATCGGAAATATTGGCCAAGAAATATCGGTACGTAATTTACAGAATTTTCCTCTTATGACGCGATAGCAAAGACTTCAATAACCTTGTTCGTCACCTATTCCCAACATGCGAATGTGATAAAAAAAACTGTTAAAGTACAAATCTGAAGATGATTTCTGTATAATAGTGCGCTCAAATTTATCTTAAGATGTCTTTGTGATCATGTTAGATTAACAGCATTTCTAATGCCACCTTTTGCAACAAATAAATAAAATGGTTAGCAGCCCTAATGATTAAACCGAACGATATGATAAGGCTGTTTGCATGCTGACAACATTTTCTCAAATACAATGTTTTAGGAAATTTTAAAGATTGGCTAGATAACGACTCTTTACAATTTGTATATATTTAGATGCCCCTGTGGATGCATGATAAGCACTAACAAAATTAACACCTAAAACACTAAATTTTGATGAATTTCAAATAGCGCCTATACGGCCATACAATGGTAGCACCGACCATGAAATCTCAGAATATGTAGTTGTGATATATAATTTCTAAACGGTAGCCAATCGTCCAATTTTAGTCAAGAAACATTGTTTTATAGCTAAACTAATATATTGACCTTGAGAGGAAGCTATACAACATAAAGAGTTTATTATTTCATCACTTTAAACTCGATTTCAACCGCGACAACGATCACTGAATACTGTGGGATCGATATGCTTGCAATATGTTCATTAATTTTGAACCAAATTCATGACCCCATACCAAAACTTTGTATTACCTTGAGGGGTAATTCCCCTCGCTCTCCTATGACCATGTGACTACGAAAGTATGCAATTGGCGCTAAACGAAATCTAAAGGCTACGTAGTTGTTTGTGTTTGGTGTCTTATTAAAGTTTGATTAGATTTCATTCGAAGATCAAATATCAGTCTAAATTCATGAACTGGTTATATTTTCCCCAGTACATGTATATATAGTTATGTTCCTATCAAAATCTACGGTGTTCATGATTTTCTTTCTTTCTCTTTTTGTCTATTTCCCGCTCTCTTGGTCCCGGTCTGTCTCTCTTTCTAAAAATTCAGACATCGACGTCACATCGCGTGGAATCGACGGCTGAAACGACGAAGGCGACTCGTACTCTCCTCCTCATCGTCATCGCTTTCGTACTGACATGGATTCCGAATAGCGTAATAAGCTTTATCTACAGTATCGAACCTCGACTTGTCGTAACTGGTCTGCCAAATGACGCTTTCATATTCTTCGGTAATCTGAAGTTCGGGAATAGCCTTCTGAACCCTATATCCTACGCCATGTCACAGCCTCTGTTCCGTGCCACTGTCATCAGAATGTTCTCCTGTAAACGACCGTCGCAGGCCAACCAGCCTTGATAATTCACCTATTTTGCAATATATTTTGTATATTTCAACATACTTTTAGTACGTAGTCCAATATTCAGCGGATCTAGCATAATTATGATCCCTCCAAAACCCATACCCGTTTAATGGTCTAGTTTAGCAATTTCTTGAAACACTATTGGCGTCTTCAATGTTTGACTGTGATTATAGGCACCCTAGTTCTCACACCTAAGGGGGGGGGGGGGGGGGGGGGTGTTTCACAAAGATCCTAAGTTGAACTTATCTCTAAGTTGGACTTAAAAATTATAGAAAGCCGTTAGCATCTTTGAAAATATTTTGTAAAAGTTATTTTGAAAGGCATAAAATGTTGATTCAAATCATTCATATTTTCTATCATCAAGGAGATTTCATGTTCTGGATGTGGAATTTATAAAAAGTCTAAAATACTTGCATTTCTGCTTTTGAATATATTTCATTTTAAGGCTCCAATTATGGCTGTCCATAATTTTTAAGTCCAACTTAGTGTTAAGTTCTACTTAGGATCTTTGTGAAACACCCCCTGCTCCCTTATCGGTAGAACTTTACGTTATGATTATATACATCACTTTCATACCAGTGTTGCGATGTACTCATCAGTAATCTTATATGAACGAGTTGCTTTGTGTAGATTGTAATTTGTGAAACGTAACATAACATTCTAAGTAAAAGCATTTAAAATTCACATATTCAGATATATCTTATAATGATGTCAAAATGTATCGATTTGTATCCACGATTAAGATTAGATCGCTAGATCGCCTTGCTCGTAAGGACATTAAAACTATTTGGTGGTAGTTATTTTAGAAAAGAGGTAAACGATCGTGGATTTTTGATTCATTCGGTAATCGTGACACATACTACTTACGATTTGGTGTATAGATCTGAATTCTAAACTTACTTGGCTAAAATGCACTTGTAAATGTGTTTCACCGCTAACAGCTCTGTCCTGGCTCCGAGTATTGAGCCTATTAAACCGTGTGAGTAAAAAAAGGGTTTACACCTAGAAAATTGCTAATTATTAAAAAAATCATCTATGAGCAGTAAATTATTATACATCTTATGAACGAGTGTTTTATCCCAAATCGTTCGGTACCATTTTTGTGTGGTATGTATTCACGCTTGGATAAACAGGAGGCATTTGCGAGAGTGCAAAAAATCTACTTGCGCCAAAGTGATGCCGTTTGGATTAGTGGAGTGAGAGAGAGAATTGAATGTATCAAATGAAATGCATTGCATATGCTTATTGCAGAAGCAAAGTCGCACACACACACACGCGCACAAATGTTCGTTGATTTTTTTTATACCCGATATTTGATATGTGTGGCATGATTAATTTTGTTAGGGATGTTATTTGGAGCTGCAAAGACCGAATTAATACCCAAATCCCATTTGTTTTATTCAAACATCACATAAGCAACTTTGGCGCAAGTCGATTTTTGCACTCTCGCAAACAATGCCTCCTGTTCATCCAAGCGTGAGCACATACCACACAAAAACACTCTTTCATAAGATTCATGATAGCTTACTGTTCATAGATGATTTTAAAAATAATAAGCAATTGTCTAGGTGTAAACTTTTTTTTGACTCACACTGTATTATAAACTTGCTTTTCTTTATGTGTAATGCTATAACAACGTAGGTCTACCCTATTATAGATTTTTCATTGCGTATGATACAAATTGTTGGCCTGTACTTTTTAATGGAATGAAGATATAAAAATAAGATTACAAAAACAAATCATGATCAGGGCCCGCGCTACGGCGGGGCTCGGGGAGTTCAAGCCCCCCCCCCCCCCTCCCCACACTAAAAAAAAAGAATATTAAAGTGAAATAGAAAGAAACCAACCAAGGCCCTGGCAAAACACTCGTTTTTTGTTTACTTCTGCTAACTTCGAGACCACATTTACCTGAGAGCGTGATTTAGCGAACCTAATTCGGCAAAATTAAAAAAACACGAAGGCATCGTCAAGCATGACGGCAGAGCTTCCCAATTCGGCAGTGTATGGATTCATAAAACCAGTTCCGTAAAAATGATCTTAAAAGCCTAATTTGTTCAGAAAATTACACTTTTATCGCCAAAATCTAATCTGGCTAAAAACATTCCATTCAGTCATTCAGTTGAGCAGAAGACCAACTGTCAGTCAACATTTTGATTTCGATTTTGTTTCTTTTTCAATCTGCGCATATATTATGATATGCAAATTATACCGAACGAAATGTTTAGTCTCATTATGCACATCGTTTATTAGTGTCACAGATTGGTCGTTGCTGTAACACTATATATGAACAGATTGGATAGACGTGTAAATCATTGAAAATCATTGAATAAATTATAATCAGTATACGATGCGAAAATGATTCTTCTCCAGCTTCCGGAAACCACTAGCCGGGCTGCTCATCAGTGACACCACTCAGAGTTGCCAATTTATTTACTCTCTAAGCTTTCACAATTGCATTACTATTTTTAATTATGTATCCAATTTTTTCAAACTTTCACTCATCTGCTTTTCTGATTTTTCAGCTTTCATACAAAACAACAAGATATCAGGGCGGACTTGTCCTTTAAATTAGTTTAGTTTTGGCCATTACATTGCAAGAAGCGGGTTACTGTTGACTACAAATGATAATGTACACTTTACATGTCATTTTATTCGTGTTGTTAACGAAAAAAGCAAGAAATCAGTTAGTCACTCAACAGTGTCTGATAGTCTAGAGTAGAGAGTAAACGATTATCTTTGCATAAATTAAAAAATAGGTCACTGCTAACATTGAAATTTAAAACAACAGTATATACGTGACATACTGATGAATGATGATAATTACTGCGCCAAGTTCTACCGAACTTGATGTAAACTGCCTCTTCATGAAATTATGGAGTAAAGTCATGAAGCAAATAATATTATCAATTCATTTTATTGGAACACGATCGTCTCCCTCAAAATTGAAATGTTGGCATCAGTGTTGGGGTTCTAATACTTTAAATGGGTGTACATTGCCGTAAATAACAAATGTTACATGAATTGCGGAGAAACTTGATCGGCCGACGGGCTAACAACTAGCCAGTGGTCAGTGAGAGCAAAGAGATACTAGAGCAGTAGGTCAATGGTGATAGAGAGAGAGAGAGAGAGAGAGAGGGGGGGGGGGGGGTGCAGGGAAGGAATGGAATGTGGATGTCTGGGACATGAAATGAGAGAAGGGGGCATGGTGATATTGGGGATTATGCAGGCTAAACATTTGAGGGAAATCAAATGCATGGATGAATTAAAGGGAAAGATAAAGTCGTAGATGTACAACTTTCTCAATATACTACTTCTTTCGAAAGAGTGGGATCCCAGTAGCCCATTGTTGCATCACTCTGATGAAAACTTTTCGTGTAAGTATGCAGGCCTAAAACTTGTATTTTGTATCAGGGAAATTATTATGGTAACAGTTCACTGGTTGTATTTAACACGAGTATGACTATGATTTGAACCTTTTATGCGTTTGCGATCATCAGATTGGACCTTGGATTAGTGAGGATTGTTATAATTATGTCCATCAATGGTGAAATTGAAGGTAGTTTACTTTTTTGTTGGATAAAGACAAATATAAAAACTTTCACTTGTAATCTTTGCTGATATAACGTTTATATTCAGTTTCCTTAATTAAAACACCTACTACACTATGACGGGATAGAATTCAGCCATTTCTTCTCATTGTTATTGGTGTTAATTTTCTTTGTGGTGTGTTCATGAGTATAAACATGTACGCGTGTTACTTCATTAATATATAAAACGATTTCTTTATTTTCATTCCTCATTCTTTTTAACTATTTTGAGTTTTGATTAACAAAATCCTGGCATAATTCTAAATCCATGAGGCTAGCAGTTTGGTAATGAGGTGAAAACCCCTCTTTACTTTCTTTGATTCTTAATATAACATTAACATTAATTTAGAGAAAATTAAACGAACCATATTAACATCTCTTTTCCAAGAATCCTGAATTATTATTTTAATGTTTTGCTAATGACATTCTAAATCTAGAGAACATCTACAGTTGAATAAGGTTGAAAACTGAGGAATGGTATGCAAATGAGGGAGAAGAATTGAACTGTTTAATTGAATGATCAAAACCAGGTCCTACTCAAAGTTCAAACCTGCTCAAATTGAATCAAGACTAAGACACAATTTATGACTACGGTTTATGAATTCGATGGAAAGAATGCACATTAAAAACATTTTGATTTTTTCGAGTAATTTTTTTGATATACTTACGTAAACCAATATTGTTTATGTTCCTGTATATTAAATATACTGGCACCATGGGACTATAGATACCCTACGTAGAACGTATACATATTACAAATTTTAAAAACGTATATTCTATCGTACTTCTATATCGTCCGATAGGAGTCCGATATGTCCGAATAGCAAAACATGCCTACCTAAAAACACAGACAATTTGATAAAAGTGTTCGGAAAAGGTGAAACAATCTAATGACTTTGTAGTCATCACATCCATGCAATGTTTTTTAGTGTTTATTAGGCTATTCAGTTACATGAAATATGATATTATAATTTCCACTTATTTAGATACCCATTCAAAACCTAACTCAACTTTCCGCCCCATCCTGGACAAATTTTATATTTTAGCCTGAACAATGGGTTTTAAACAGGGCTTGTCTATCAGTGATAACAATCATATTTAATAACCGCTCGTACAACTAATATTATTTAACACGTACGGCATGTCATAAAAAATTAAGGTGCTTTGTCATGATACAAACGATATATATATTGGGTTGTTTAGGGGGGGGGGGGGGGGGTCATGAAGCTCAAACATATGCCCAAACAAAAATTGCCAGGCAGATAAAATGTTACCCCTATTTCAGAATAAAACATAATAACCTTTTTTCAGACAACTTTAAGCCAAAACAAACCATTCCTCCAGTGCTACATAACTAGTAAAAATCAGAGGAGTTTTACGATTGTTAGTTTGGGTAGGGATTTTCTGTAAAATTATAGCCTTGACATCAGAAAACATGCAATACTTAAATTGACTGTTGACCAATATTTGTATAACCAATTGTGTAGTGTAATGAAGAGTTCATTTTAAAACGGCTGCATATGGAAACGTTTGCTTGGATTTGTCTCATAAAAGAAGTTGATCACAAACTGACTCCCACACGGTGTTGAGTGCTTAGGGGTCACGGGCCACTGGCTTCATCGGGCAGGTAGTTCCATTATGTGAATGGGTAAATTAACTATTACAAAATGAGGGGACACATTACATTGTACAATAGGCACACACTTTGTTTTCATTGTGCAGAACATACTCTTGTATTGACTTACTTATTGAATGAAACTATAAAACCAAAATGCATTTTGTATTCTAAACAATTGGAGTACAAAGAATAATAACAGGTGAATGAAATGCACAAACACCACAAACATCTGGGAAGAAAGCATTCATACATTTGAATACATATAGTTGATATAAACGACTCCGCATGAAACTATAAAACCAAAATGTAATTTGCGTTCTGGCAATTGTAATGATAGCAGGTGAATGAAATGCTTCAACAACACAAACACCTGGGAAGGAAGCATCCATATACATTTGAATAATTTAGTTGATAAACGACTCCGCATGTGGACGTTTGGTCAGTGGAGCAGAAAGCAGTGGATTATTAACAACATGAACCCATTTAACAGAATGTCGGAACGTAAATTAAATTTGGCGCGGTTGGAAAATGCATCTTTCTACCCTGCGACTTTAATGGTATGATCCAGTAAATTAAAACAGTAAAATGGCTCTTATTTAAAAATTACTCGTTAAATAAAACCCAAAACTTCAGTGATATCAGAAAAAAATATGTTATATCTTACTAATAATTAAAAAAGATGTATAAACATTGTGAAAGTGTCGCATTTTACGATAAAAGACACCGACTTAGCGAAGATGACGTCATTAGTGCGCTTTCATCAGGGAATTCAAGGTCAAAAGGTCAATTCATACGCTGATAAGTTATTGGTCGAGCCTTTTTGTTTCCTTTATTCCGACAAAATTATACAATCAATCAAAACAAGTTTAATACCAGAAGAAAGCTAACGATTAGTATTTTCATTAACCGCTTGCCCCAAAGTCGCTTGACCACAGTGAAACGAGTGAGAGCTTGCGAGAGCGACCAAAGTGTGATTGAAACTCGCTATTTGCTCTTCTCCAACGCAAAAAGAGACGACATTGTGCTGGATAAATGTATTTTTTCCGACAAAAGTACAGAAAATTTACATATGGTCTTTTTATATTATACTTTATGAAATGTTACCTGAGTGACTCCCGGGCGCCCCAATGCTGGAAAGAAACGCACATTTTAGAAAACTTCACTTTTTTCATGGAAAAATGCTTATTTGTTCTATGCACGCAAGTCAGATTGAGCGGATGATACAACGTTTCCATATGACTGGAAATAAGCTCTCGAGCTTTCGTGGGTTATCCTGTTCAAGCTGACTTATTTTTTATCTGTTATTATTGTATATTGTTGTATGTTCGAAGCTTGTCGAATAAAAATCAATCAATCAATCGGAGGGGGGCGGCCGTTTCGGCCCCCCTTGGATCCGCCACTGCAGTAAGAGTATTGAGAATGTTGATCATTGCATAAAAAATAAGGTAACTATCAATGATGACAATGACAATGACAATTTATTCTCATGTCACCCACATTGGGGTATTGGAGAAGTTTACAATCAGTTTGAATTTGTCAATTAAACACTGTGAAATATACAATACAAATAGAATTAATGTTAATCCATACAAAATAACCCTATCGACAATAGTGAGAAAAATTATGATGATAATGATAATAACAATATTGATGATGATAATAATAATAATAATTAAAAACAAAACGATAATACTAATTAAAACGATAATTAATGACGAAATTAATGGAAGCAATTGAAAAAGAAATTTACTGGCACCAGTAAATTGATATCTGAATTAATGAATTACTGAAAATATTCTTGATATCAATTTAATAAATTGATATAAAACAAAAAAGAGAAACATAAAGTTAATATTGAACTCATAACATGTTTTTGCACATACTTAAATTAATGAAAACGAAGCATTATTTTTCGACAGAATTTTACTAAGTTTAAACGTGTTTGTACATTATTGGAGTTAAAAAAGCTGACCCATTTTCAGTGTATTTGGTCTTTCAATAAAATATTTATCGATGAACAATTTTCTTTCTGAACGAAAGGTAGGGCATACAAACAAGTAATGAAACTCATCCCCAAGTGATTGCAAATTGCACAGCGTACATAGCCTCATTTCCCTTGGAGTATTTGAATATCTACCAGCTACAATCGGCAGGTAATGATTGCCACAGCGAAAACGACTTAATATTGTCCGATCTCTTTTAATGAGATCGATTAAGTATCTTTCTAAACATAAAGAATGTTTGAAGATTCGATAGTTAACACAATGCGAATTATCGTACATACAAGCAGACCAATACTGAGCATGAGAATCTCTCAATCGACGTTCCACAGTTTGTTTGACCCACTCATAGCTGGTATTTTCACAAATTACCCATAAATTAGAGTCAGCTTGATTTTTTTTAACCAAGGTGCCTGATATATATTCTTCTCAAAGGCCGCGCGCGTCAAGCTCGTGCGCTCGCGCAAGCATGCCAGCATCTACTCTTATAATAGTCGATTACTTCAGTCAAGGCCGAGGAGGGTAATTCAAACCTATTTTCTTGCTCTTTTGAGAGTTTTTCGGGAGTTTACGAAATAATTTGTTAATGAAAGTACAACTTGTAAATTCATGAGAGGCATTTAAAATACGAGTGTTAGTGTTTTAGTATTTGTTTACTCGTGTGGTCTGTTGTGACAATTTTTGGAAATCTCTCGATACTTTAGAAATTGTTATGTTCAGTCCCATGTGTTAAATTATATGTCAAACGTGGTCTATTTCTTGGGGGGGGGGGGGGGGGTCACAGGTCATGGTTCTTTCTCGTGCACGCTCGTGTACAATGGTAAAACCAGGTAGATCTAGACCTATATAAATGTACATTATTATCATCATATGTCATTGTATTTCATCTATTAGACTCTAGACTATGTAAACCTTGATCTTGACATGTTACTAAACTAGATGATAGACCTCTAGATCTAGATCTAGATCTAGATCTAGATCGACTCTAACTGTTAGACTCAAAAGTCTAACAGTTAGATCTAGATCTAGATCTAAGCACTATTTTTTTTTCTTGTGAGAAAATTTAGATCTAGAATCTACATGATGTAGACTAGTCAGTGGCGACACGGCCAGATGGCCGAATGGGGGGGGGGGGGGGGGGGGAGCCTTTTTTTTTAAAGGTAAAATTAACGTTACCATCTTTGTTTTGTACATATTTTGGGGGCAGGGGTGCTGTGGTCAAAAACTGGTCAAAGAAGAAAGTTTAACTTCTTTGACCATTATTTGTCGATTCAATCTCCTGATTATTTTTCCATCAGTTTGTTGATCAACTTCTTGTGCCAGAAGGTTTAGTTTAAAATTGTATTTTTCATGATCACCCCCCCCCCCCACCCCCATATCTAATTCTCACTTCTTTTCTTCATTCCGTACCCTGCTCGTCTTTGACCCTCATTTCTCCCTCTTCTCTCTCCTTTTGAAATCTGACCTGCCCCACTTCCATAAATTTCATTTCTATCCACAATTTCCTCGCCAGAACGTACAAATTGACATCCCACTCTTCACATTTAAAACTGATTTAACTGATTTTATTTTCAATTTTTACCCTCTCAATGCAGATATTCTTATCGTACGGACACGAGTGTCTTTTGATGCATGCCATGGATAGCATTGAAGTTTTAAAGAAAGTGGCATCATTATCCAAGAATGCCACATCATGGGGGATGAGTGAAGGGGAACAAGTGAGTTATTTGCACCAAACACTTCTAGCAATTTCTAACATTTTAGATTATGAGGAAGACAAGCTGCATCGCTTCAGAGGTATAGTCGAGGAGGAGAACTCTGTGTACGAATCGCCTTGTGCTGGAAGGTTAGAGACAGGATACCCAAGCACCATTCTTCAACTCTATACCCAGCGTTTATCTCTTCAGGCAAATGCTCCATTAGGATTCCAGTCAGTTTCCTTGCAATCATCCCTTTCCAGAAGAGACGATTCAAATCACCTCGATGACAACTCTATCTTTCTAGTACTCCTTGAAGTCGTATCATCTCTTGGTGACTTGTGTGATGATGAATGGAAGCATCTGTCTGACTCTGAGCATAGACAATCCTCAGGCAATAAGTCTGATCCTTTCTCCAAGGATCTCTCTTTCCTAGATGAACAGTGCCATCAACTGTTCATTCAGCAGCTGAATGCTCTACAAGGAAGGTGTAAGAAGCTAGCAGAAGAGGAGGAGAAAGCGATAGCTGCTGTCAAGTCTTCCAGAGAAGCAAAGGAAACATTGTTAGGAAGAGACAAAGACAGAGATGGAGGGGTAGTTAGCTTTGAAGAATGTGCCTGGAGGATCACAGAAAGGCTTGCTGGATATGAAGGTTATTGTTGTCTCAAATTGTTTTTCATTTACAATAGTAATACCATTTCATTGAATGGATTTTTATATTTATTGTAAAAATTACTTTCAGACACAAACAATGAAAGCAGAACTTATAAAGATTATCATGATGTATTATTATGTTCCACATTTTTAAGGCCAATCAAAGCACATACTGGTGAATTCTTAGCTATTCATGTAGTATGCATTCATATTGTAAAGAGCACACATTCTCATTGGCATAATTCATAAACTGGTATTAATTGTTGGTAGGATACTTTACTACTTTCTTGGTTAAAACTAAAATGATATACATGTTCATTGTTTTAGGGTTCAGAACTGTACATGTTAAATGTTTGTGATAATGCTGGGCTGCTGGCTGTTATTTTATGGTACCAGAAAATCATCTTGAGTTGCTTAGATGACAAACATATTATGGGCTTTTATATTAGCTCTGTGGTTTATTTTCAGAGTGTTTGGACAGACAACTGAATGATCTATGGGACTGAAATGTTGCTATATTTGATGTGATTGATTTTCAGAGTGCTTGGACAGACAACTGAATGATCTATCGACTAGAATCATGAGTTGCTATATTTGATGTGATTGATTTTCAGAGTGTTTGGACAGACTACTGAGTGATCTATGGGACTGGACGAATGATCAGGGGATTAAAGTTTTAGAAGATAATCAACAGCTGCTCATAGAAGAAAAGTACAAACAGTTAAAACCATTATTGTTTACCGGTAGTAAGAAAACAAGAAAAGAAGTTCCAAAGCAGATCAAACTACTCATACTTTAAAAGGATGATCATGCTGCCTTAAAATTGAAATTTAATCTTTATGGCCACATATTATCTCTACCTTTGCCTACAAATTAGTAATCAGATAACAAAATAATATTTCATTTGTAGAAAGGAGACATTTTTTTTCAGGCTTTTCTTTTTTTCTCCTAAGCACACTGATAAGAAATGGTCAGCATTATTGTGTCACTTGTTTAAACATTCGGATTGATAAATCAGACCCTCAATACAGCTTTTAATCCTTAGTAATGAATCACAAATTGTCTTCCCAAGGCCACTACCAGAGTAAATTTTAAGTCGTAAGTTAAGTAAAGTGTTTTTTTCTTCTACTTCTGAATGTGGCATACCACATAAAACCCAAGAATTATCTTTTTTCTTGGATACTTAAGCCATATTAATGTTAACCAATATAAGCCGGAGGTAACTTGTGTTGGAGTATACGATCTATCGAAAGCAGTGAAAAAAATACACGGGGGCTCGGGGCAAATTAACCCCCGAAATGCTAAAAAGAGCCCCCAAAATTTGCATAGAGTTCAATGCAAAACAAATTAAAGAATTGTATTTGAGAGGTTTGTTGTCTGGTTTCCAAATTTTGCAGATGGGTGAAGAAACTCATGGCATTGGCCTTGGAGTTCAAAAGGCAAAGAGGTAAAACTGCCACTAAGAGAGATGAAACTGAGAGGCATAAAAGAGTTCTGAAGGTGAGTATTGCTAATGATGGTTATATCAAATCACTTGGTTATAACAAAACTGATAGGATGGTTTCTTTTCAGTCAAGTTGTGTTGAATAATCACACAGAATTTGGCTGGTAAATGAAAGATGTCCATGTTTTCCTTATTACATTTCCTTTGTTCTCGTGGGCAGTGTTTCACAAAACCATCATAAGTACAAGTTCGCCGACATTCGATTGAGATGCGTTTATTGAAAATTAACAAGCATGTCAATGGAATGTTGGTGAACTTGTACTTGTGACGGTTTCGTGAAAACAATGCCCTGAAGTTATACTGGTGAATTACAGGGGCTGTTGAGTATTTTTTAAAGTGGAGAGGGGGGGGGGGGGGGGGGGGGGGGGGGGGGAGGGGGTCTGAGCATATCATATCATATTACTTTTCAAATACACAAGCATTATGATGCATGTCTATTCAGAAGGAGACGAAATTGGGGGATGCGGAATCAATCCCCCCTCCAGGTTCCACAATCACTGGATCACTGGATCACTGGATAATGATGATTATTTTTTAAAGGAAATCAAGAAACAGCAGCAGCATCATACTTCAGAGTTGCTGAAAACATCTAATTGTAATACTCTCTGTATTGTTTATCCCTCACTGTAAGAACAATGTTACCAGCTAGCTGAAAACTAGAATATGTTAGCACTTATACCCCTTTCAAACTGGCCTGATTTTCATCGGACGCATTCGATGAAACGGCCACTATGAATGGTACAGAGGAGAAAAAGCTGATAGAATAGCTGATGAAACAAGGAGAAATAGGTGATTAAACCCT
Organism: Strongylocentrotus droebachiensis; assembly: GCA_035222895.1. Classification (NCBI taxonomy): domain Eukaryota; kingdom Metazoa; phylum Echinodermata; class Echinoidea; order Camarodonta; family Strongylocentrotidae; genus Strongylocentrotus; species Strongylocentrotus droebachiensis. The sequence goes on from JAVYIG010007123.1 coordinate 46,247, forward strand.
CCTACTCAAGAGCAGGAGAAAGTCTCTTTCTAGTGGTGTGACACCGATAAAACAGCCACTGTGAATGCATTCGGAGAAAAAATCGATTAAAAGGCTGATGAAAATGGTCAAAGGTCACAGTGTACGCGCGCTTTATCGTAACCAGCTGTGTTGACTTTTTGTTGAATAATTGCGCAATAATTCTTCACTTCCGGCAAGGGCTCGATCGCCACAGTGAGTGAATTTCACCCGCAGTATGAAAAGGATAGCAGGGAAAGCGGCGGTTTCACCTTTGTTTACATAAGGAAAATTCAATCGGTATTTTCATCGGTATGACTCCGATAAGTTCAAGTTCAAGTTCAAGTTTTATTTGTCTTCCAGAAAACACATGTGACAAAATATAATAGAGTATAATCATAATAGTACAATAACAGTACAATGTAGAATAGAGAAAGACGAGGAGACCTTGGTTGAAGCACAGCTTGTTAAGTTAAGGCCCCCTCATATGATGTGACAAAGATAACTGATTCATGAATACAACAACAAATATGGAATATATAAAACTATTTACAAAATACTCTCAGAGAACAACTACCCAACGATGCATCGACCACAGCATGGATGACTACAAGTATACTTGAAGATGCGCACATCCCCATCACACCGGGTGAGCTAACATACTCCCCGTGTGTGTGAAAAAAAAATGTATCATATGAGCAAAAATCAACCCACCCATGGGAGGGCGATCTAATATGGACAAACCCAAGCTGACACCAAGTCGAGACATTGATGAGTTATTGCTCTCTGAGTGCAGAGGTCAAGAACTACAAGTAGGAATATATGGTATATGTACAGATGAGAAAGAAGAAGAAAAAAGAAAAGGGATATAAAAGGGGATTATGTCAAAGTCAAGAAATAACAAAAAATAGATCGAGAGTAGAGTTTAATATGCTACAGTACACGAAAAATGAAGCTTGATAACACATTCATGTGTCATCGACATACTTGTGAAGTAAATATGACTTAAGTCTACGTTTAAAAACTGAGATACTTGAAGCATTTGTTATGGTAGTATCAAGTGAATTCCAGAACCTGGGGCCAGTGGACATTAGAGTATTCAGAGTGAATGTTGTCCTTACATATGGTAAATGGAGAGCAGAAGCCTGTCTAGTATTATAGCTGTGAATTTGGTTATTTCTTCTAAAGATTTGAGCAAGGGCAGGAGGGAGGTCACCAGAGTGAATGCTAAACATGAGCGTTCCAAGTTGCATTGAATAGAGATCTTCAAGTTTTAGAATACCGTTTTCATAATAAAGTAGATTTGTATGTGCACGATAATTCGCTTTACAAATTATTCTAATAACCCGCTTCTGCACAACAAAGAGCCTGTGGATTTGAGTTTTGAATGATTTGCCCCATGCCAACATACCATAATTAATATATGATAAAATAAGAGTAGAGTACAAAATGAACAATACTTCCTGAGGTATACATGATCTCAACTTATAAATAACTCCAGTGTTTTTTGACACCACTTTACTTAATTTGTCCACATGAGTTTTCCAATTCAGTTTCTCATCTATGTATATCCCAAGAAATTTTGTTGAAGTTACTCTCTCAATTGGGTTATTATTAAATGCCACTTCGCCCGGCAAAATATTAACTGAATTACTGAACAGTATATAATTAGTTTTCTGAAGATTCAAGGATAACTTATTAGCATTAATCCACTTCATTACTTTTCGAAACTCTTCATTAACAGTATTCAACAATATTTGTGGACATTTATGAGAAAAAAATACACTTGAGTCATCAGCAAAAAATATGAATGATAATACACTTGATGAGCGTTGAAAATCATTAATATACAAGATGAATAAAAGTGGTCCCAAAATGGAGCCCTGGGGAACGCCACATGTTACTTTTTGGGGGCAAGAGTCAATACCATTTAAGGACACATATTGCTTTCTATCAGTAAGATAACTTCTAAACCAATCCAAGGCGACTCCCCTGACACCATAATGACATAATTTACTTAAGAGAATTTCATGGTCTACAGTATCAAAGGCCTTGGAAAAGTCTAAAAATGTACCGATGGTGTGTAAGCGACTATCTAAGGCAGAAGCAAGTTTATCTATAAGGTGTAAAATTGCATGTGTTGTTGTATGCTTCTCCCGAAAACCAAACTGATAATTACTGAAGACACATGTTTTGTTTAAAAATGTTATAGTTCTTACATAAATAATTTTTTCCAGAATTTTTGAAAAACACGTTAACAAAGAAATCGGACGATAATTTGTCAGTAATTGAGAGTCACCTTTTTTAAAAATTGGTACAACTTTTGCGATCTTCATGTTTATCGGTACAACTCCGCTTGACATAGACAAATTAAAAATATGAACTAGTGGTTGAAGGATACCGACAATAACTTGCTTAATAAGTTCGTTCCCAATATGATCATACCCAGGACTTTTCTTGTTCTTGAGGGCTTTAACAATACCAAGCAATTCTTCGTCATTTGTGGGCACCAGAAATAAACTTTGCATGTTACGTTCTCCTAAGTAATCATGAAAATCAGTTTGACTGTTTGGAATATTTTTTTTCAGATTTGGACCAATATTACAAAAATATTCATTAAACTTTTCCACTATAATATTTTTATCTTCAACCATTTGGTCATCTATATTCATTTGTATTATACTTGTTACTTTAGATGTTTTTTGAAATACATTTCTTATCACCTTCCACGTGCCCTTGATATTATTGTAAGTTGCTTGAAACTGTGCAAAATAGTATTGTTTTTTGGCTGCACGCAGTTGAGAAGTCAGAGTATTTCTGTAAACGGAATATTTCCTTTTTAGAGCTTCCGTCCCTGCTTTCCTATATTTATAAAACAGCTCATTTTTCTTATTTATTGATTTCAGCATAGCATTGGTGACCCACGGCAAACGTGGGGTTTTTCTACGGTTGTTTTTACTCTTTACTACTGGAATATTAGCATCATACAGCGATAAAAACCTATTCATGAAAATATCGAAGGCACTCTCATCACACTGATTCAGAAGAACATCACTCCAGTTTGTCGCCAATAATGCCTCTCTAAATTGATTAATATTTTCTGGGGTGTTTCTTCTAACATAAATATTCTTTTGGGTGACTACAGGGTTTTTTCCCAAAGGAATTGTAGTATACACAGGAAAATGGTCAGACAAGTCTGACACTACAATAGTAGATAAAGGAAAAGGTTGCAAGTTACTAAAGATATTGTCAATTAGAGTAGCAGATGATTCAGTTACTCTTGTTGGTTTTGTTATCAAGGGCAACAAAGAAAACGACAACAATAAATTCAGGAAATCATCAACATGAGCATCAACATTATGCTGTAAAAGGTTTATATTAAAATCTCCAACCAAAAATAAGGATTTACCATTAAGTGACTGGTTTTCCAAAGCTCTCTGCATTTCGTCCAAAAAAATGTTCAAAATACCATTGGGAGGTCTGTACACGACTCCAATCACGATATTATTTTTACCAGAAATAAACACTTCAACAAATAAAGCTTCTAGATTTTCAGTCATGACATTAAGTTCGTGACATACTCGATAATCGAGCCCAGATGGAACATAAAGGGCAACACCACCACCACGTCTGCCTACTCTACTATTGCTTAACAAGTTATAACCTGGAATAACAAACAAATTTGCATCATTTTCACTGGTGAACCAAGTTTCAGTGACACCAATGGCAGTTAAGCCTGAGCTGATTTTGTTCACAAATGATGTCACATGTTCAAAATTTTTACTCATGCTGCGGATATTAAAATGAAGAAGGGAGAGCTCTTTATCTGTGGCATTTTTAACTGACTCAAAGAACTGCTGTTCTGTAGAATAATTACATCTTAAAGAAATATTTTCAATGCTGTCACTGATATCACTCAAGCTAGCTTCAAGAAAATTGCAAATATTTTGGTCATCTATTTGAGCCATGATCGGTCAAGATAGGTGACAGGATAAACACGAGTACTGATAACATAGACATAAGGAAACGGCCAGCTAACTCAAATACAACTAGAAAGATAAACACTTGAGACATATAGAATATGAGACAGCAAATTGGAGAGGAAAAAGGAAGGTATAAACAGGGAAAGGAAGACAAAAAAGAACAGGATGGAAAACATATATATAAATGTAATTGCGCACAGGATACATTGCGCAGATAAGTTAAAAGACAATTCATATGAAAAAGATAGTACCAAAGGTGTAGTAAATAAAAAGAGATGTTTTAAGTGTCATGTGGCAAGAGCTATCAAGTTATTAGACAAAATTAGAGCCTGGCCAAGTCCGCTTCAGAAAAGATGGTTTTCTTAATTTCATTGCCATCAGTTGCTGGCAACAAGGCGATGATTCGACCATCCCGTGTCCAAGCAGTTTTCACCCGTTGATGGTCACGGGTCATCTTGAGGAGCTTGGCATTATCGCGGGTGAGGTCCTCCTGGATGGATTTTCTCGTACCCGCGAGCTTGCGACGACTCCCGAGGACCTCGTTCCTCTTCCTGAACGACAGGAACTTGACGATCATTGTGCTCGGACTTGGACCAGTTGTCTTGACTGAGGAATTCACCCGTTGGACATGGTCTATGTCCCCCTTCTGAAGGTGAACGCCGAGGGAGGTGTTGACTAGATCAACTATAAGTTCATCTGAGGTCACCCCTTCAACCTCGCGGATACCAAAAAATCTGAGAGAGTTTCTCCTGTTGTATTGATCTTGGGAGTTTACATCCCTTCTCAGCTGACTGAATTGTTGGCCTGCGCCATCATGGCTTTCCTTCAACAGCTTGATTTCCTTTTTATTTCTCTCTTCAGAAATCTCAAGGTCAAGGATCCTTGCCTCCTGCCTTCCTATCGACTCCTCCAGCTTTCTCTCCCTCTCGGTGGAAGCATCCTGAAGATGAAGAATCATGGCTGCTTGCTCATCAATCTGTTTTTGAAATTTAGCTAGACTTGAGTCAACATGTGCTGAGACTAGCTGCATAAATTTCTCATCATGAAGTATATCAGTCATGACTGCCTGAATGAGAGAGGCAGTTTCCTTCTTCTCCCTAGCCGATCTTGTTTTGTCAGCCATAGTTGTAACAGGTTGATAGTAGAAGTAGAAGTAGGTGAAGTAGAGGTTGAAGTATAAATACAATAGCTGCATACACAAAGCCCAGAGTAGAGTCACAGATCCACTACTTTGCACACATCACACATGAGTTACAACAAAATATTGAGTTAGTGGGGCTGAAGATAAGATTCTTACCACATGGCTCAATACAAAAGTTGAAACAGTCCGTTAATTCCTCAGTTTCCTCGTTTTTAACACATTCCTCTCATGGTACCACTATTAACTTGTTGCAAATTACATATCGCTTTGTTTTATTGAAGCTAAAATGATGAATAACAGACCAAAATGTCAACAGCACTATGAAAGGGGTAGTAGATAGACAGCACAGCAGAGTACAATGTTCTTCTTTTATCCTACAGCTTTCATCAGACTGTTTTGCTGCCCTCCCTCTGCCTCTACAAAGCACACTGTTTCAGTGGTTATGGGACCAGCCAAATGGACCCACACTCTTCAAAGACAGTGCAGTAATGAATGTGGAACAAGAACTAACACACGTGTTCAACCGACTAGTCTCAGGTTCAACAGATACTCAACTCACAGAGGTCAGAGAGATTCTCCTTCATGAGTTGGGGTGGCAGGTTTTCCTTATTGAATTCTAAAGACCTTGATTCTCTTTTTGGAAGATGAATTCTTAAAGGCATCTTTTAACAATGTTAAATATGAGATGCATTGCCCTACGTGTTATGAGTGTCTGTGATATGGTGTAATGTTGAAACCCTAAAAAAAATTGCGCTTCAAAATGATCATGAAGTGCCTCAAAAAAGTAAAAATCTTTGGGTGACCGGTTTTACCATACTCATTTTCCCCATTAGACTGTAGTGGTATAAAACCGTTGGAAAACGCAAAATTTGATTTAGATTTCCAATCTTAAATATTTTGATAATCAGACAGGGGATCGGCTTGTAAAAGTCATGGGATTCCTGACTGACCTAACGGTTTATAATTATGATTGCAGCATGAGCTAAATCCAGGATTTTGTTTCAGAATCTGAGGCAATGTTATACTGAGTCACTTTAAGGGATTTCAGGTTGTGAAAATCAAGTCTGAGAGAATGTGTCCTAAAGATACTCTTCATTATGGTTTAATAGGATCATAATGACCCATTTTTATCTCAAAACATGTAGTAATGTTAACAATAAATGAGCATTGATTGGGTAAATCAGACGATCCCTCATTGTCCAAAGTTTTGGAATTCATTAAGTAGTGAAATAAAAAATGCTCCATCGATTAATACTTTTAAGAACAAAATTGAAATTGTTTTTATTACAATCATATACACCTCATTGAATTATATGCCGTTGTTGCTTTTGCTTAATACAAGATCATTCCCCGCTCGCTGACTCAAAATGTAATTTGATATATTATATTGTTCCTTCTCATGCTTATTTCCTTTTTAACGCGCATTTTTCTTTCCTTATCTTCTTCTTAACCCCACATGCAGTATTATTTTCTGTACCCTCGATCTCTCACTTCTTTTTGTCATTGTCTACTCTTTGTATTATGACCGTGTTCTTCTATCTTTGTCATGTAAAGTATTGTCTTGTCCCTTTCTCGTCTCTGTTGGCATTTCCCTTTTTCTTTCCCCTATTTTGTAGTTCCTTTTGTAGTTACAGATTAGTTAATTTAATTACTCATTATTCCTAAGTTTCATTTGAGGTGTTCACACTTGTACAAGCATTGCTTTTCAGTGGACCCCTCTGTTTCCAACATGTATTTCTTAAATTTGTTTTAAATGCTTATAATTGATTTGTAATGTTTTGTTGGAAACATGAATAAATTTGAAATTTGAAATTTGAAATTTGTTCTGTGTGAATATTTTTTCATCCATTATGATGCAGAGAGCCAGAGAGATCTGTAGCATTGCTCTTCATTGTCCAAGCTCCACCCTGCAGAAGGCTATACAAGAGGCTATCAGCAATGCAGACGCAGGCAGGTTGATTTGTAAGGTAAACAATAAACAAAGTAGGATTAAATTAGATGAATGGAATAGAATGTAATATATTCAACGTGTTTTAATTCGTATCCTGCAAAAAGGCTACATGCACGCTACCGTCATAGTGCTTTGTACATGCAAGCGCGCTATCGATTGGGGGCTTAATTCACGCGAGCGAGCCACAGCTTAGCTTCTTTATGCATGCATGCTCCTATTTGTAATAGTAGTTCATGCTCATTGTACTGTGCTGAGTGCTTTGCTCCCGCTATTGATCGCACCATCAGATTAACTCAAAATAAACTTGGCACGGGGGATTTGTGCCTTGGCACAATGGGGATTAGCCCTAGCAATGGCACTGGGCTGTATTAATTATGGCAGGATAAGAGTTAATGAACAATTGTTGCAAGGATTAATAATCATCTTCATCAGTAATATGAGTAAGATTGACATGTATAACTTGACGTAAGTTACGCATTTCATAGTTTGTACATTTTATATATATTGACTGAATGTCTATAAAGGTTAGGGGTTGAATCTTAGAATCATTTAGCCATTACCAGCTATGCAAGCACATTGATGCACATTTTTTTCTTCCATTGATCAGGTTCTGCAGTGTATGCCATTCTTGGTACAGCTTCAACTTGATGGAGCCGCATGTTTCCTTGCAGAGCTTAGCAGCTTTGTCAGGACTCTTGGTGTGAGACAACTCTCATCTTCTGAAGAACTCAACCTCTTCAAGTTTGCAGAAGGTGTCATCCAGGTAGGCCCACATGTAGTGAACTGTATAAGCAAGTTGTCTTGTAAAATAGCAAATATACAGAGAAGTATATAAAAGGCCCTGTATAAAAGTTGGTGCAAAATGTGCATCATGTGATATATACAATATTCAGACAATTATGAATGTTTGTTGTTGAATTTGCATTTGTCTCTTTTTTAGTCATTCAGGTAGGCCCACATGTACTGTATATAAAGCAAGTTGTCTTGTAAAATAGCAAATATACAGAGAAGTACATGTATATGAAAGGTATTGTAGAAAAGTTGGTGTAAAATATGCACCATCTGATACAATATTCAGACATGCATGAATGATCTTATGTTGCTGTTTTTGCTTTTGTCTCTTTTTATTAGAGCTTCCATCCACCAACCCATCCAGGAAACCCCATCACCTGCCCACCCCTCGTCAGCCCTCTCCACCTGGCCGACTCATGCATCTGGCCCTTCCTTGGTCCTGCCTCACTGGATCACACCCATAGACCTGGTCCTGGACCTCCCTCCTTGTATCTAGCTCCGGAGTCTACCACTCCCAGAATTTCCGTTCCCAGACGTATAACATTGAAGTTCTTGGATCTTGTGCTTAAAAACAGCTTGTCCTCGCCAGATGGACAGGTGAGAATGACAGTAATCACCTTTTGATGAACATATTGTTATTTAAATCAACAAAGGTTTTATTGTTTCTGGATGATTTGAATAACTGGAATTAATGTTTCATACAGTCTTTTCTTTTCTTGACATGTTCTGCAACACACATCTGTTTCTTGAGGGAAACAAAATACATGGCCACTATAGAGAGGTGGCCGCTAAGACAGGTTTGACTGTAGTACATTTTGAACATATCAGATTCTATAATGTTATACAAATATTACATACACAGTTATCTATCTAAAGAGATATTTCTATTTGTAAAGATCATGTGTTTGCAACAAATGAAAGACTATGTTTCATATACGTCAAGCAGTCTTCTTTTTTAAACTATAAAACATTCTCCCCATCATAAATTGTGCACTCTCATAATGATAACATACTTCTACTGGGGGGTGTTTCACAAAGACTAAGATCGACTTTAAGTTGGACTAACTATGGCAGGCCGTTCATGCCACTGTTTGCTCCCACAACTTACTGGCATTATATAGTCTCTCAAGGGATGTACAAGTTAAGGTCACAAATCTACAGAATTTATGTTTGTTGATGATTCATTATCCTAGGAATTTTTTGAATCTAAAGATCATTATTGAGGGACCAATGGTGAGAGCAACCAATATGGCATGAACAGCCTGCCATAGTCAAGTCCAACTTAAAGTCGATCTTAGTCTTTGTTCGTTCGTTCTTGTCTCCTTAGATCAAGATTAATGTATCTTGATCTTCGGAGTAGTTGCTACAACCGGCCGTGTCAGAAACGTTGCCCCGGGGTTGAGATAGGACTCTTGTAGCGTGCCCCCATTTAACACAATTATACAATAACAATTAACATTACATTTAATTAAAAGAATGAAACTATTAAAATTACTCTCATGTTATAAAAAAAAATTATATAGTCTTTGTGAAATACTCCCCGGGTATCCATCTTTAATCCTGTCTAGCAGTATTTCTTATTTCTTGTTTTTCTTGTCAGGAGCCAGAAGGGCTTGAACTCAGCGTGTGCTTCTCTACCATGCTCAGCCTGTGCCAGATACTACAGGACTGCACTGCCCAAGATGGCTCCGATGTTACGTATAACTTCCTCATCAAAGAGATGACTTCTGACCTGCTCGAGAGGGTTTCCGCCCATGTCCGACAAGTTCACACAGGTGTGTAGCTGTCCTCTCTTTCTTTGTCAAAGAAACTTGTGAATAATGGATATGCCGGGGTCAATGACCTATACCAAAAAAAAGCAAATAAAAATATTAAAAAACATGGGAAAATGAGACAGGTGTAGTGGGTTTCACATTTCTATATCTTATGACACACATTAAATCATTAGGTACCGTAAACAACTGAATTATTCATACCCCAAAGGAAGTTTTATAATTTTTTAAGTACCAGCATTAAAGTGGAAAATTGATTTGTCCCCAATTTAAGTTTCTTGAGAATTTGATAGATCAACGCTGACATCTAAAAGTATCAAACGAAGGTCCTAATTCGACCGGTCCACCTTTAATTCTTGAGCTGAAAAAAAAATCAAAAATCAACAACAACAAAATTAATGGGTATGAATATTTAAGTTGTTAAAGCTAAACTTTAGTACTGGTAATGCGATTGCATTGTGAAAGAAAAGGTGTGGAAAGGATCAGAAACAGTTGATCATGTAGCATGTAAGTATTGGTGTGCACTGCAAGGTTCTGGAGTCATCAAAATCATAATAAATTTGACCGAGTCTTGGTAAAGTAACAAGCACATACACAGAAAGCTATGTATGGGACAACACGCATGTTGTCGGGGTTGGTACTACCTTGATTCCTTGTCTTTCTATGCTCATTACTCAGCCAGTATACATTTTCTTCCAAAATTGTTTGGCACATGTCATTTATTTGTAATCTTGAACATTCAGTGTAAGTTTCGTTTGATTCTGTGAGAAATAATTTTCTTTTTTTTACCACTACTGGAGGTTAGCTTTAATTGTATGTGTAGGAGGCAATGGTGCGTGTTGCTAAGTTTTTACCACACCCTTAAAAGTACACTTTGCCATTTGTTCACATACATGTTTTTGATATTTAGCCTCTGCACTTGTTATTTGTTTTAGGCAGTTTACCATGTCAAGTTTGAATGGTGTTTTTCTCTCTGCCCTCCCCTCCTGACACACACCATAATAGTTCTGCTCCGTTTATTTTTGTAAATAAAGCAATATGTCATTAAATTATTTTCCCATTTATTAGACTATGTGATGCTTTACAGATTTTATGCGATTTAGCCCTTTGGCTGCCATAAGACATAGTACATAAACAGTTAACAACTAAATAATTCATACCCATACCAAATTAATATTATGTTTTTTGTATGTTATTTGTAACTCAAGAATGTAAGGTGGACCGGTTGAATTAAGGCTTTTGTTTTATCCTTTAATATGTCACATTCTCAAGAAACGTAAGTCGGGAGTAATCAATTTTTATGTTGAAACTTAAGACTTATCTGTTTAATATGTAATGTAATGTAATCATATTTTGTTTGTTTAACTATAAAGCGTTATGTAAATATTAACTATTATTATTGTATGATTGTTATTAGGAATTTGTTATTATAATTATGTATCATGTATTATATTCTTGTAATTTGTAAGTTAACATTACTTTATTTTTATTTTTTGTTAAGCGCTTAGAAACTTTGTATTAAGCGCTATATAAATGTAATTTATTATTATTATTATTATACCGGTACTTAAAAAATTACAAAACTTGTATTAACCCTTACTGTACTGGGCTATTTTGAGCACCCACTGACTGGGGGGGTGGGGGGGGGGGGGGGGGGGGCGGGGAGGCCCCCCCCCCTATGATATGGGCCGTCGATTGTCCGATGAACACGAAAATTTGCATGTTTGTAGATATTTACGTAAGGAACAAAATGGTATAATTAGTTTTTTCCGAATATGCAAATTTTTGTCGTTAGCCTAATTAAATATGCAAAATGCGCTAATTTAATGCATATTACAGAAAACGTGTCAAACTCCACTTTTTGAATGTTGAAACTTATTATTCATATGAAACTTCTTTTCTAACACAAAAAAGTTATTTTAATGTAATTAATAATGATAATTTATGCAAATTTTGATGCGATTTTTATTTATTTTTTTGGTTTTTTGATGACATGCGGATACTAATTGTTATGTAACGCCTTACAGGTATATCCGATTTCGACGAAAAATGGTATCAAAATGTGCGTAAGACTTGAGGGAAAAAAGTCATGAAACGACAATTCAAAATTCCCCCCCCCCCCCCCCCCCAGTACAGTAAGGGTTAAGGGTGTGAATAATTCAGTTGTTAACTGTACATGTGTGCCATTACAATGGAATCAATTTAATACCATTGCAGATAACCTGTCAGTATGTCTGGAGTGGCTGGCAGAAGAGACATCGGATCTGGACTGGACTGTGAGACTCGCCCTTCATGCACTGTTCTCTCATGCGGCTCCTTCCTGTAGAAAGGTTTGTTTAAAGCCCCACTGTCCTACTTGTAGCTACTTGCTCCCTCTATATAGAAAACTTCCCCAATCTGTGCCTGTTGGTCCCCCATGATCCTCTTTTTCTTATGTTAGTTGAGAGCCGAGTTAATGAGATAGCCACCTGTCAGTGACCTCGCTGTGTGGTCTAATCCCTTCTGGCTCCGTAGTATTGACAGTCTTCAAAGCCTATCTGCACTAGTGTTGCCAGGAGGGATTAGACCTCCCTGCGAGGTCACTGGCAGGTGGTTATCTCATCAAATCAGCTCTCAATTAACATAAGAAAAAGGGGACCATGGGGGGATCAACGGGTATCGATTAGGCATTGTTGGCTGTATCGAGGGCGCAAGTAGCTTCAAGTAGTGCAGTGCTGCTTTAAATGCTGCATATCATGGGGTGCCATACCGATCCATATGCCGTACCAAAGTTGACCAGAATTTTATTTTTTTAATCGCATTATTGGTTGGGCAAGTAAAGAGTTTTCTTACAGGTTTTCTTTTGAAACGATAGGGAAAGTGCTGCATTTACAAAATGCCCATTATTGAATGCAAGCATGTATAGAACTTCGTACAGTCAAGCCTGTCTATAGCGACTGCCCAAGGTAAACACAAATAGTGGTCTTTGTAGACAGGTTCCTTTAGTACATGTTTCAATGAGAAACCATTTTCAAGGGAAACAAAAAATGTGGCCTTTGTAGATAGGTGGTCACTAAAGCAGGTTTGAGTATATAGGGACACATACATGTACTTCAGTGAACAACGATTTCACAAAGAACTGTATTCGATCCCAAGTTGTGTTCTATGATACATCCTAAATCTTGTGGAAGGTTTTCACTTCTGATGTTTTCAAGTACTGGGGGGTGTCGCAAAGATCCTAAGTTGGACTTAACAATTATGGAAAGCTGTTAGCATCTTTGAAAATATTTTGTAAAAGTTATTTTAAAAGGCATGAAGTGTTGATTCAAATCATTCATATTTTCTATTATCATGGGAGATTTCATGTTCTTGATGTGGAACTTATGAAAAATCTAAAATACTTAAATTTCTGCTTTTGAATATATTTCATTTTAAGGCTACAAATGGCTCTCCATAATTTTTAAGTCCAACTTAGAGTTAAGTTCAACTTAAAATCTTTGTGAAACATCCCCTTGTACATGTGATTGTAATTGTGTGGATTAACCTTTTTTGAAACTCTAAACAGTAAGTCACATTCTCTTTCTTTCCCTGGTTATTTCTTCTTTCCAGGAAGTCATATCATGTATAGAACAAATCACTGGCTGTATACAGCCCTCTCCGACCATCGAGTCTGTACCATTGTATGGAGAATGGAGTTGCTCTCTGATGGCCTTGTTCCAAGGTGCTAGGATATCATCTCGGTTATCAAAGCAGTTTGTCAAGGTGAGAAGCCTCTTTTCTGTCTTTGTATACAACGGTTGTATTCCAACAGGGCTATAAGATAGTGTCAAAGCTGACACAGCATAAGATGTAGTATCAATATTTCTTCTATTGGGACTTGAATTATGACATAACAGGGGGGTGTTTCAAGACTAAGATCTACTTTAAAGTGGACTTAACTATGGCAGGCCATTCATGTCATCGGTTGCTCTTACCATTATGATCTTTAGATAATTTTTTTCCTTCAATAATTAATTATCAAAATATGTCAATTCTGTAGATCTATGACCATGATTTGTGCATCCCTTGAGAGACCAATGCTAGTAAATGGTGAAAGCAAACAGTGGCATGAATGGCCTGCCATAGCTAAGTCCAACTTAAAGTCGATATTAGTCTTTGTGAAACACCCCCCTGGACAGAGCAACATTAGTTCCATTGTAAAGAGAGATGAAAAAGAGTATGTGTTTGAAATGTGGGTGTATCAGTGAATACTGAGGGTTCCATGGACAGACAGAAGAACAAACCGATGGGTACTGGACAAGCTGGGTACAGAGATGTCGCTCCAAAAGAGTATTGCCAATGTCGATCACAGAAATGAAATTTGTATATTACTAAAAAGAGCAATGTTACAGTCACTTTCATTATAAAAATATAACTAATTTACATCATTTGAATAAGTTTGCATTATACCTGAACAAGCAAAAACTTGCATCACCTTTCCAAACTTATTTGCATAGTTCATAGCAACATTTTTTTCCTCCTTCTGTCTCTCCACATCCGTGAAGAGTTTATCAGGAACATTCCTTCCCAAGACGTCTTCTCTGAGGTCAGATTTCTACCGAGCAGTCTGTCTTGGATTGGCCCGAGTGCTTCCTCATAGTAGCACTCCAGAATGGCTGACCATTCTGGACACCCTTGGTCTGATGAGGTCAGAGGGATTGCTTCATGTTTCCTACACATCCCACTTCATGACCAGCTTACCTGCATGTGATATCACTGGTGAGTTTTTTTTTTATTTTTTTTATCAATTCTCATTTATTTTATTCTCAATTAAAAATTACATTCATACCAAAGATCCAAATAATTCATGAACAAATTTAGAAAATTAAATGGGGAACTACATAAATAAAGCCCTTAGGCCTTGTGAGTTTCCGAAGCATTCATAGCATAATGTAAAGCAAAGATTTAAAAAAAAAAATAATAATAATAATAATAATAATAAAACAAATTATACAAAAACAAAACATATAGCACAAATATAATCAAAAGATAAATAACTATACATATTTGAGATAAAAAAACTGCTTCAACTTTTTTTGAAGGAATTAACTGCACTCTTTCTTGCACTCCTTCTTCAAATGATTGGATTTGGAATAGGGAAGGAATATTAATTTCATTTTTATGTTATGGTAAATGGTAGCTACATGAAGCAAATTGTTTAGGAATGCCTCTTCAAAGACTCCTTTGAAGATGCAAAGATACAGACTATAAAGAAGAGACACACAGTGAGAGACTGATACAGAGAGAGTGAGACAAAATAACAGGGGGGGGGGGGAGTGGATGTAGAGTAGAGTGATATAGATCACAGAGAGAGAGAGAGAGAGAGAGAGACACACACACACACACACACACACACACAGGGGGGACTCGGGGGAGGGGGCAAACAGATGATAAATTTATAACGGTTCCCAAATCTTTAAGCTCTTTTGCCATTTTATTGCTGTTATACAGTATGTTTTCATATTACGTAGTGATTTTTTTTCATTTTAATGAGAAAGAGTCTCATTTTAAAATCATATTTGATTTGCTTCTCTTCATGCCCTGAAAAGCTATTGACGGCATAGTAATGTCCAAACTGAAACCCGTATCTTGAACACAATGGCCCCATGGCCAAATCAATAGTCTATAGAGGAGGAACTACTCACTGTGACATGTATGTTTGTTCTTCTGGCTTGATATGCAAGTTATCTTTTGCTAAAAGACGGCAGAAGTTTTCTTGTGCTGCTTCACTGAAAGAGCGCATTTGAATGCTTCTATGGGAATACATTAGGTAGACAGTTGGACACTCTGCTCGTTCTCTGAAATGTTACCTTGCCCTAATCCATACGATGCTTCACTTCTATGGGTTTTTTTTCTTCTTCATATTTTCAGTGTGTCAGCGCCCTCTACAGTTGAGTCAAGTCTTCACCACAGTGATCCAGCTGTTGAGTGAAGCGGGCTTTTCTGATAGGCTGAAAGATGACCAATGGCAACACATCATCAAGAGCTATGCACAGCTTATGAAGGCAAGTAACAGCTCCATAATAATAATAATAATAATACATAAGATTTCTAAGGCGCCAAATCCACTTGACAATCAAATGCTCAAGGCGCAGCTTGTGCAAAAGATGATATACATGATAAATATATACAAAAGTGCAATAGAAAAGTTACGGATATGAAAGGTAATGGTAATCAATTAAAGGCTAAATTAAACAGCTCCATAAGCTCGTCTGATAATTGACAGGAGTTACATGTATATGTACTGCTTTGCTTTTCTATATTCATTCAAGTGGTCCGAATTTACCAAGTCATAATTATACTGTTCCTGGTATTTAAATTAATTGTCAATTTATGACCCAAAAAAGAGACAAGCATTTACCTGAATTAGTTCAGAAATTTCAATCAGTTGCCTAGCTTGGTCAAAATAACATTGTGAAACGTTGAATTTGTCGATCAAATCATTTCAATATTATGCATTTTCTTATTAATATTATTTATAATATTGAAGTGTGAGTAAGTGCTCCAATGATTGACCTCTTAACCGCGGTTCTTCATGCCAAAGTTATTTGTGCTTCAGATTTCAAGTCCATATCTTCTCTTGCTTACATTTTGTATGTGCACTTGTTCATGTCTCTTCTCATATTGTAGTTATCCCAATGCTCTCTTTCATTTTACAGAAAATCCTGTCCAATGCCACAGAGAGCATCTCATCAGGTGCATCAAGCTCCGCCCATGCTGCTCCTCAAGTCTTCCTGATTGGCCAGCTCTTCTGTCAATCATGCGAGGTCTCCAGGTGTGTCCCTGCGTCGGCCACGGAGCAGCTCTTTGTCTGGTGTCTGGAGCTTGTCACCAGGGTGGAGGAACTCCTCAGTTGCCATAGCGATGATAATGATGATGGTGTTGTCGTCCGTGATGTGGTACATCAAGAAATGAAGACGTTGAGCAGAGCCATCGAATGGCTTTCGAGCAGTGGACAGAGGTCGACACTTCTACAGAAAGTGGGTGCAATGTCATCCAGGTGTTAAATGCTATTGAATGACGTTACCATGACATTACCATGACAATGATGATATTGGTGTTTTCATCTTAGATGTAGCAAACCAAGAAACTAAGACACTGGGCAGAGCCATTGAATGGCTTCCAAGTAGTGGACAGAGGTCGACACTTCTACAGAAAGTCGGTGCAATGTCATCCAGGTGTTAAATGCTATTAAATGACGTTACCATGACAATGATGATATCGGTGTCTTCATCTTAGATGTAGCATACCGAGAAACTAAGACACCGGGCAGAGCTGTTGAATGGCTTTCAAGGAGTTGACAGACAGAGGACCTTTAAAGCCCCACTGCACTACTTATAGCTATTTGCGCCCTCTATACAGCCAACAATGCCTAACCGGTACCCGTTGATCCCCCATGATGCCCTTTTTCTTACGTTAATTGAGAGCACTATATAAAAGCGGAATATTATTTATTATTATAGAATCATTGTTGTTATGCAGCAAAACTGAAACTACGGATTTGTTATTGTGAGCCGCTGTTTGAAGAATGAGGTACATTCATTTCTTGAACCCACTGCTAAGTATGTTACATTTATGTAAAATGTTGTGTATTGCATGGTGTTTATAAGCCAATAGATAAAGGAGACCAATTTCATTATTTTTGTTTATGGGCATCTAAAAAATCAATAAAAGTCAAGACCACGCATTATATCCGTCCTTTATTTTATTTGGAATCACTGTTTCAATAGTTTTGTTTCAGTAAAAATCAAAGATTTCCATGTTATTTTGTGCCAAACCATTCTTAATTACATTTAGACCTTAAAGACTAGTTCTAAAAGTGCTTTATAATTCAGAAACATGTACCGTCTTCACAAGGAATTAAAAAAGTGCCAAATGTTCATTTGTGTCAGAATTTCCATGTTTTGTAAATTTGTATGTCATTGTACACTAAAGATTGGATGTACGGAGTAGAAACAAGGGTAGAAGTTGGATATAAAGATGACACAAAGTAATTGAAGGAACATGAGTAAAATTGTAGAGGAAAGAAGAAGAGCAGTTGATATAGAGTAGGTAGAGAAGATAAATTGAGATATGTGGAAGAGGTAGGAATGGGAAACAATATACAAGAGAGAGGGAGAAAGAAAGAGAGAGAAAGAAAGAGGGAGAAAGAAAGAGAGAGAAAGAAAGAGGGAGAAAGAAAGAGAGAGAGAGAAACAGAGATGGGGAGGGGGGAGATGGATTGAGAAGTGACTGAAATTGAGAGATATTGAGGAAAAACTGAGAGAAAAAGATATTGATTAGAGACATGGAGAGAAATTTGCATGTCTTGAGAGCGAGAGGAGTGATTGGTATTGGTTAGCGATGGAATGGGAGATGTATAGGAATTGACGCAGATAATGATAATGAAAGGGGCATTACCATGCAAAATGGGGAGGGTAAAGCATGCAGAGGATAAAAAACTTTGACTTTAATTTAGTTACAGTATGTTGATAATCATCCATTGAAAAATGTTGATTTCTGCACATCCCTATTCCCGAATATCAAGACAAACCAACATGCATGTTCCGGCTGTGAATCAGATTCTTGCTTTAACATAAATCACAACCTGAACAGAGCCTGGCAATAAACACTGTTGAAACAAACAGTTGGAATGTGCTAGTCCCATTAGTTGTACTGAGCGAGGCGGGAAGATTCGCCGGCAATTACCCTAATTCTATTGTTTTGGAGCCGTGACCTATTAAAGGAAGTTTTAACTTAACAAGGTAATTCCTTAATCCTAAAGACTTTTTCAACAAGGTTCTGCTGAAGTCGTACATATCAGAGCTGATAATAAATTGTGCCAGTGTAGGGTATGCCTTTCAGTAAAGAAATACTTCATCCCTATTAGGGAATCATCCTACTGAAATGTAACTTGAATTTCAAGACTTTTAGGCATTTTAAAACATTCAAGCATTTTCTCTACGTTCATCAAGAGCCTAATCTTCCAACAGGCAAATACAATTATATATCGGACATATCGAGCATATAAATCTACAGAAAAACACAAAATAGACAATCACAAATAATATTTATTCACTTGCACATATTTATTTTGCTATTTCTTAAACAAAATCTATACAAAATAATAATAACATATAATGACAATTTTACAGGAGGTTACTGGAACCAGCCCAGTTTCAATAATGCCTCCTTTAAAATAGCTATTTGGGGGATTATACTTCCACTTGCACAAATCAAAATCTTCAAAGCACTTGATTAAAATCAGTCCCTCAGATGGAGTCCTCTATTCATGAAAAATTAATATTCAATTTCAATGAAACAATTGCAATTTAAACAACGACATAATTATTCCTCATTTGATTAAAAACCAAATAAATGGTAAAGAATGGGATTTAATTTTGACAAATCCATTCTAACAGGACTAAAATGGAGGTGGAAACAGATATATTAAAGCTGTGTTTATCACTTGCAATTCCACCTCTGTAATTTGAGGAAAATTGCAGGTTCATCCACATCCTAAATGTGAACAAGTTGAAATAAGTAAATAACACTGCTCCTTAAAGGCAAAGAAAAACACTCATTCATGCCAAGTTTCCTGGCTAACAAAGGTATCGTAATCTTGAGTTCTTATAATAAAAATGCATATGAATGAAACTGACTTAAAGATAGTTCTGAATAATGAATTGTTCATCATATTACAGTCAATGAGTTGTGTGGACCAGCCAAACATGTACTAGTACAGATTATAATTACCAAAGCTCTTTGGAAGCTCATAGAGACAATATAATATGATATGCGCTATACAAGAACCGAATATCATTATTATTATTATTATTCTTATTATTATTGATGTGAAAAGCTTAATGTATGAACTCATCAGGTATGCTGCTAGTGATGTATTCCATGTAATATATAGCAGTTGCATATTTAGAAAGCTGTCCGTAGTTGTGAAAGACTTTTATAGGTGAATTCAGCGGATGTGATGCTAGTGTTGTATAATAGCTTCATCCCATGGACCATGGATATTACTGCAAAAGAAAAAAAGATAAAAGATTACCTGATCAGGGGGGTGTTTCACAAAGATTCTAAGTCAAACTTAACTCAAAGTTGGACTAAAATATTATGGAGAGCCATTTGTAGCCTTATAATGAAATATATTCAAAAGCAAAAATTCAAGTATTTTAGACTTTTCATGAATTCCACATCATGAACATGAAATCTCCCATGATAATAGAAAATATGAATGATTTGAATCAACATTTTATGCCTTTTAAAATAACTTTTACAAAATATTTTCAAGGATGCTAACGGCTTTCAATAATTGTTAAGGTTTAAAGCCGAAAGGGTTTATGGAACATGAACTTGAGTGATGCAGCAATAATTTGGGTATTGAATTACTGGTCAAAATGGAGGTTTCTTTTACTTTACTGCAAATTTTTCTGGCGATAATCCTTCATGAAGTTACAAAAATATCAATTATTGTGATTCAACTACTTTGTGGCATGAAACTATTGCGAGTCTGCATCACTTGGGAGATTGCCAAAAAGACATTTCATGCACACAAAATTTTAATATTAAATGACTGTATCATAAAACTGAGAATTTGCAACACGAACAAGGTTCTTGGCTCATAAATGATCATTGCTGACATTTCACTAAGAATCGTTTTGTATAATTTTTTTGTGGTATGTGTTCACTTTAATACTTTTGCGCAAGTCGATTTGTGCACTCTCGCAAACAATGCCTCCTGTTCATCAAAGCGTGAACACATACCAAACAAAAATGATACCAAATGATTTGAGATATAACACTCTTTCAAAACATGTATATTAACCTTTCGTTCATAGCCGACTTTTAAAATAAATGACAATTTTCTGAGTGTAAACTTTTTTTGACTCACACGGTATATATATATATATATATATATATGCAAATGAGGACTACACAGTATTTGAGTGTACTTACTTCTTGTACGGTTGTAACCTGATGAGCCATAGAGGGCAGATGTAAGTTATAAAGAGGTGAGCTAATCCAAACGCTATGGCAGGA
The DNA here is from genome assembly GCA_035222895.1 of Strongylocentrotus droebachiensis. NCBI lineage: Eukaryota > Metazoa > Echinodermata > Echinoidea > Camarodonta > Strongylocentrotidae > Strongylocentrotus > Strongylocentrotus droebachiensis. The sequence continues at coordinate 66,932 of JAVYIG010007123.1, forward strand.
ACAACTGTCACAGAGTACAGAGCGATGAAAGCAACACCAGCACTAACCCATGTCATAATGGGATGTGTCCATGGAACCTCTTTCTTTAAAAACAAAAAAACAAAAGATAATCAATCAATTTGGGTTTTCTTAAAATCACAGTGTGAAGTACCTCAATCAAGCAGTAAAGAGTTATTGTCACAATTGATGACACAACTTGCAATGCGTATAGATTTCCTCTGAAATGGTAGTAAAACCACTATTTCAGCGCTGAATTTATTCCTTGAAATGCTAGAGCGCCGTATGGCAACCGTGCTAAAGCCAGGGTAATAATCGAAAGCGCCAGGAGGGTCAAATCTGACTGACATGAGCGCTATACAAGAACCCACTATTATTATTATTATTACATGTAAGTTGTTGAATTCCTAAGCTGTCTAGATCAAAAATAAATAAAAAAGACTCAATCAGCTTAATACTGAATATAATTATAGATTATTGTCTGGTTCATTACTCATTTCACTTCAGAGCTGAATTAATGCAGAATAAATGATGTAAATTCTAACTCGGAGCGGTATTACTGGATAGGTGACACAATATAAGTGCATTATATCATTCTTATTATAATCATTATTATTATTATAATCATTATCATTATTATAATCATTATCATTATTATAATCATTATCATTATTATCATTATCAATTATTATAATTATAATTATAGTTATTATTATTATCATTATAATTATAGTTATTATCAATACAGGTATATCATAATCATGATTACAATAATTATTATTAATATAATTATAATAATTATTATCATCATAATTTTATATCACTTTTCACTACTTCTTAATATATCGTCTGTTTAGAGCCAGAAGGGCGTTAACTTGTATACTTTAATACAGAGTTAATGCCCTTTTGTTTCTAAATACCAGATGCTGTGTGATCTTTACCTTTAATCTCTTCCTGAGTGTGGGCCACAGGGCAAAGAGCTGCATGGCAAGAATGACTGTAGCAAAGGCATGGAGTGTAGTGGGTAGTCTCGATGCAAGGCACACAGAGGCAAATATTGATGCGTTCAGAGAGAGATGCTGAGATGCACTGGTAAATGAAAAAGAGAAAATTGCATCATGAAAATAATTCTTAACCCATTAGCAACTAGAGATTTTGTAAAATGGCCAATTACTCACTGGAAGATGTTGCAATATTGCTCTCATTTTGACATTGTTCTGAATAATGTGAAACGTGCGCTGTTTTACTATGCTGAATCCTACTGTAGAAATTGTAAGGATTACGCACATTTATCACTGTAGACCTTAGAAAGTATACTAGAGCGCGTAGAAAACCGACGAAAACAGACGGGCGGTTTTGGGCGGTTCAGTGAGTAAAAGGAGGGGCGGTTTAGTTGCTAATGGGTTAAGATAAATATGACTCTTCATGGCACACTAAGATATCTATACACCTATGCATTTGTTCTCCAGATAAATAAATTCAATAATAGCTTTGAAATGCTTTAAAATGTGTGGGCATTGAATGAAACATTAAGACTGCTAATCCCAGAAGTGGAACTCTACACATGGCGTTAACATCTAAAACTGCAATCATATTGTATTAAAGCAACTGCCCACTGATCTATTGCAGAGTTTGATAGTATACACAACATTTATCACCCAACTATAAGATTTCCTATTCACATGATTTGATACCCTGCCCTGCACAAATAAATCTTGTTTCAATTTGGTACCATTCCCACTCCAAATTTGAATACCTCATTATTAATGAAAAATCTGAAAAATAAATTTGTTTTGAAATAAAAATTAATTATTTTACAAAGATCATGTCTGATACTCACACAACTTTAGTAGTACCATAGTCATAGAAGATCAGGTTACCCAGTAACATAAATACCTGAAAAGAAAATTGGACAAAGTTTGTAATTAATTCTTTTTTATCTCAGATAAGGATACATGTGACATGTTGAATCTTCACTGCTCAATGTTATTCAATGTTGTTTGTTATTATGGAAGTCAAGTTTTCAGATAATCACTGTTTCCAAATTTATAACAATATTTTAGGATTGTTTCTGTGTGTCGAATGACCTTTGACCGACGACTCTAAATTCAATCACTTCATCTTTTGTTGCATACTTCAACCAAAATCAGTTTCAGTCTTATGCATTTAAGACTGTAGCAATTAATACAAATTTAATATATTAAAGCCCCACTGTACTACTTGTAGCTACTTGCTCCCTCTATATAGAAGACAATGCTTAATCGGTGACCATTGGTCCCCCATGATCCTGCTTTTCTTATGTTAATTGAGAGCTGAGTTGATGAGATAGCCACCCGTCAGTGACCACCCTGGGTGGTCTAATCGCCCCTGGCCAAACTAGTACAGACGGCCTTTAACAGGTGAATGACAAGAATAGGCCTCGTGTTGCAAGAGAGAGAAAACATGCAACAAAACACAGAAAGTTTTACTCACTGTCATTGCGTAGATGGTATCTGTACTGATAGAATCAGTCAGGGTCTTCAGTATCGGTGACATCCCGAACGAGAATGTGAGGAAGATACAGCTTGAGCGCAGGTCATCCAGAGCTGAAAGAGGAGGGGGGGGGGGGGGGGGGGGTGGGGGGGGGGGGAGGAATAAGTGACATAACAAAATTAAAGATATAGACCAGTAGTGGTAAAATTGCAGTTACAGACCAGTAGTGGTAAAATTGCAGTTGAAGGGTTTTGGATGCAAAATATCCATTCACTATTGTTTAAATATTGCCTTCAGTGGTTTAGATGGCAATACTTCAACCTAAAAATCGCAAGAAAACAGAAATGTATGCCCAAATATTCAATGTTGAAGTGAAGTCACGATATCTATCCAGGCCGGATCGATATGATAATTTACCAAATATATCAATTAGTAGGCAGTTTCCCGGCAAAATTTGTATCATCACGTATGAGTAAAAACATATATCTTTCACATGATTGGTAATTATAATTTCCATTTCATTCTTTACGAGGGATGCGTTTCCAAAACTGGTCTATACCTTTAAGCAGTAAGCACAAACTTTGTCAAAACTTTGAGAATCATATATTAAACTTAAACTTTCTTCTCTCCTCTATCTCTTGCTATCTCTCTTGCTTCCCCTCTCCTCTCTCTCTCTCTCTCATATCCCCCTATTTCTCATTTCCTATCTGCGCGTCTCTTTCAACATCTCCCAACATCTCTGTCTTCTTCAAAAATATATCAGAAGCCTGCAGTTTTTCCAAATATAAACAATACAGGGATGCCAGTTAGAATTGATCAGAGGGCCTGAAAATCACCTAGAATTAGCAATTTAGTACACAAAAAAGCCTAAACTAAGGTCTGAAAATAACTTGCCAGGGCCTGAATTCAGGCTTATTGCCTGAAAACTGGCATCCCTGAAAATAACTTCTGAACATAATTCAAAATATGTTTTCCTCATTTATAGAAGATACATGTAGATAACACTTACCAGACCTTTGAACTTTGACCTTGTCGTCTGATCTCTCGAGCCACCGAAACACAGGATATCCACACAGGGTAAGCCACCCACTGACGCACAGTAGCGATGAGGGAGACAACCGGCCAGTGAACATAAAGATGTAGGCCACTACAAACATGCACACACTGAAATGAGAAATACATAGTGATTTTCATTTGAATTCATCAATCAATCACTTTTCACTCCTAGGTAAATCTGTGAAATGTATCCAGGAATCACATACAACCTTATATTTCAAATAATTCCATCCAGAAATAAACAATCTTTGATGTACCAGTATTCATACTAGTGATACCACACAGCACCACTGGTAAGTTGTCATGTCAAGAATATAAATATAAGTTTGTTTGTTAGTTTTAAAACAATAGGTGAAATGTACCATAAAAATATGATAAGGGGCAATGGCAGCAGGGCCCTGTTTCATAAAATTGTTATCAATACTTGATATAAGCTACTGAAATTGTGGCATTTTATTGGCTGAGAGCAAATTTATCATAGAAAATTAGCAATTGTTAATTGTTATTGATTACAAATTTTATAAAACAGGGCCCAGGTCATAATTTTCATAAATAATAACTCATCTTGAAATATAATGATATAGTATTTAAACAAATCTTTTCCAAGTGCATACATGGCAACTTTTGAAAAAGTAAGCAAATGCCAACCATTGCATTCTTTCCCAAATAAGAAATGAGGTCTAGGAAATTATAATGAACAAAGGCAGACTTTAACTTACCTGCTCAGCTGTTGGGTAACTACCCCAGTCTCATATACAACATTCCAATACTCATAGGTCCTTGTGTGCACTGTTGAAGAAAATGGGAATATCATAAAGTGAGAGTAAGTTTTATACTTTCATCATCATCAATAGTGATCTGTCAGTTTATGACAGGTTCAGTGACCCATTCAAAATTCTATATCAAGTGTCTCTCCAAGTTTCTCTCCAAGTTTCTCGGTCTTGAGCCAACCGTTTCATCGTTTCATACCCTGTTGCTCCACATTGTGTGATAACATCGTCTAGAAAGCTTTTACGAGGTCTTCCCCTCTTCTTCTTTCCATGAATACGACCTTCTATGACTATGAGCATCAAGCCCTCATCATGCCGCATTATGTGTCCAAGCCATTTCTTCTGTCTCTCTCTAATCGTTTGAATCAGCACCCGCCTTTCTTGAGCTCGATGCAACACCTCTTCATTCGAAACTCTGTCCCTCCAAGACACACCTAGTAGTTTGCGCCAGCACCACATTTCGACCGCCTCCAATCGCTGCATGTCCTTTTTAGTGAGTGTCCACGTCTCAGCCCCATACAACAGTACACTCCATACTAGGGACTTCACAAGACGTTTTCTCAAACTAAGATCAATGTTGTGGCTCATCAGGATATCTTGTCTTTGAAAGAAGGCAGCTCTTGCCAGTGCTGAGCGCAAGTTGACCTCCTTGGCAGACTTGCCATCCTCAGTCAGCACACTGCCTAGATATTTGAAGTGGTTGACTTGCACGAGTCTGTTGCCATTTATCATGATAGTTATTTCTTTTGTCTTGCCTTTACTTATCATCATCACCTTCGTTTTCTTCTCGTTGATTCTCATGCCATAGCTCCTGACCACTTGATCCATCTGTACCATCTGTCTTTGAAGACCATTATACTTTATTAAACTCACTTGTAACTCACTTGATCCAGGATTATTCAGTCTTTAGACTGTTGTTCCTATCCATGGTTTCGTTTGGTTGGGGTTGTCATCATATTTATCTGGGGCATCTTTCCACCATTTCTCAAGTCCAGATTTAAAACGATTTATAGTGGTACTCTCCACAACATCGCCTGGAAGACCATTCCACACATTGATTATTCTCTGGCTGAATGAGTTTTTCCTTAATGTCTTCCGGCATTTTAGCTTGTAAAGCTTAAGTGAGTGACCACGGGTGCGACTGCACTTTGTTCTGCTGAAGAAATGTTCTTCTTGAAGATTATCGAACTGGTGCATTATTCTGAACACTTGAATCATGTCAGATCGTTTCCGTCTGAACTGTAGAGTGGGGATTTTCAGTGCTTTAAGTCTCTCTGAGTAGTTTAAGTGTCTCACACTTTTGACAAGTTTCGTAGCCCTCCTCTGCACCTTTTCCAACTTATCCTTGTCCTTATTCAAAAGATGGTTCCATACTGTTGAGCAGTACTCTAACTTAGGTCGTACCAGGGTTTTATACAGGAGAACTAATGACTTTTCATCAAGGTGATGAAAGTTTCTCTTGAGGAGCCCAAGGATGGAATTGGCCTTGGCTGTAATTTTTCCGACATGCAGGCTGAATTTCAAGGATGGGTCAAAGGTGACTCCCAGGTCTTTTTCCTCAGTTACGTTTTTTATCATGGAGTTTGTCTCTTTGTTGATGGAATATCTTGCTCTTGGGTTTTTGTGTCCATAGTGGATAACCTTGCACTTGGTTTCGTTGAAGGGAAGCTGCCATCTTTTTGACCATTCCATCAAAGCATCAATATCATGTTGCAAATTGTTGACATCTGCAGCACCATTTACCGGTCCATATACTTTGGTGTCATCGGCAAACAACACAATACTAGAGTTTACTGCAAGAGGAAGATCGTTGATGTAGATGAGGAACAAGATCGGGCCGATCACAGACCCTTGCGGAATGCCACTTGTTACATTTTTCCATGATGAGTAGGCTCCATCTACTCTAACTCTTTGCGTTCTACATGTCAGTAGGGCTTTGATCCACTTGGAGAATTTCCCTTGAATTCCATATGCTTCAATCTTTGCAATCAGCCTCATGTGAGGGACACTGTCAAAAGCTTTCAAAAAATCTAGGTAAATGCAGTCAAATGGTATTGAAAGGTCCTCAAGTTGTGACCATGTCTCTAATACTTCCAATAACTGTGAAGCACATGATCTTCCACTTCTGAATCCATGTTGTCTGGCAGAAAAAAGCTCATTCTTTTCCATGTGCTCTGCTATCTTATCTCTCACTATCTTTTCCATGACTTTGCAAGTTACAGATGTCAAACTCACTGGTCTGTAGTTACCACTGCCATCCTTACGTCCTGTTTTGTGTAATGGGACAACATTGGCTTTTTTCCATGCTGTCGGTACTTGTCCCTCATTCATGGATTTCTTGAAAATCAGATAGAGTGGAATACATATTGCATCTGCAGTCTCTTTCAGTACCTTTGAGTGTATCTCATCTGGACCAGGGGATTTGTCAGGCTTCAGTGTCTTGAGGTGTTTCAGGATGGTGTCCTCAGATAATTCTAGCTCTTCCAGGCTTTCTGCCACCTCTAATGGCACTGGCTTCGGGATCTGGTTTGTATCTTCTGTTGTGAATACACTAATGAAGAAGTCATTTAGTGTTTCTGCTTGATCCTCTGGATTATAAGCAAGTGATCCATCTTGTTTAAGTAGAGGAGGAATTCGTGAGTGACTTGTTGTTCCTTTCTTCACATAACTCCAAAAACTTTTAGGATTTTCCTTGATTTCTCTTGCAATCTGCCTTTCAAAATCTTGTTTTGACCTTTTCACCTCCTCTGTGGCTGCATTTCGAGCCTTTTTGTACATACTCCAGTTGTCGGCAGTACTGTTCTTTTGATATTTGTTCCAGGCTTTATGCTTATCCTTTAGGTGTTTTCTTGTGGTTAGAGTCATCCATGATGGTTGAGCACTTTGTCCTATTTTGGCTTTAGGAATATGCTTTTCTACACTCTGTTTAACAGTGCATTCGAACAGTTTCCATGACTCCTCAATGTTCAAATATGTAAGCTCTGCTTCCCAATTGACTTTCTTTATGTCTTCTTTAATGGCACCATAATCTCCTTTGTAGTATTTGTATGAAACATGAAGTTCTATTGATAGTTACTGGCTATGATAATAATCGTTTATTGAACTTTATTCTGATATTATCATTTTTTCTTTATGTTAACCCTGATATGTAACCCCAAAATTGCCACATTACCACGATGTGTATATTTATAAAATACAATTTATTTTGTGAGATTACCTTGGAAGGATTAAATAAAAAATGATTTAGGCCGTCGTGAAATTTTCATGAATAACCCATTTTAGATTTATAATTGAAATAAAATTACAGAAACTACTTCATGATCACAGTATGTGAATTAGTTCCACAATTAAATCACTTTCATTGACAAGTCAAAGAAAAATATCATTGACTGAACAAGTTTACCTTCTGACCATATTCCTAGCTCTTTTACCATTTCATAATGCTGAGGAGATAATTATGGTAAGACAAAATTTAAGAATAACTTTGAACAAAGACATTTTCAATTTGGTTAGTCAGATAACAATAACAAAAAAACAAAAACCCTGCAACAGAGAGAGAGAGAGAGAGAGAGAGAGAGAGAGAGAAATACATGTTTTTATTCACTGGAAAACAGTAAAACAAACCTAGACCCCTATAAACAATTTAAAATCTTATGAACAAACTAGTTCAAGATACTTTGGTACTTACAATTTTTCTTCAGTTCGTCTAAGAAAGAGTCATCTACATAGTTGTCTGGGACTCCCTGCTCCCTGTACAGGATCTTGGCCCATTTCTTGGTAACCATGGTGACATCTGATACCAACGATTCACGTTAAAAACAGTCCCTTTGACATCAACCTGATTTCAAAAGAAAACATTGGATCAACAATTAAATCAACATGTGAAAACTAGCGCCTGAAAACATGCTCATTGTATAGGTATGTTACAATGTGTGTGCTTTCGCCAAGAAGGTTTCTGCCATGGGGCTGTTATGCACTATTTGAGACCAATTTGGATAGCCTACGTAAATGTGATCTTTTGATGGGCTGATTAGATTTTTGTTTCATGATTTCTATTGGATGAGAAGAATGACATTGTTATCTTTCATTTCATACTAAACTTTTTATGATTTATGTTTTCGGCGGTTTGTTTTGCTGCACTGTTTCACAAGAGCCGTGTTTAGTGCCATTCTGTACCCTGATCCTACCTACAGGATTTGAAAAAAAGTATCTAGACCGATTGGTTAACATGTGAATTTGCTTTTGGTGAAATTTCAGCAAAATCTAACGATTAGAAATATGTTTTTTTGGATGAGGAATGTGAAAATGTCATGCAAAAATGACGGCCCGATTAGCGTTTTTTGTGTATTTACATACATTTTGGGGTAATTTTATGTCATGAAATAGAATCTTTCGGTCACATTTGAGATCACAACTTTTGGTTTAAAAACAAAGGAAAACAAAGCAATTAAATACATGATTTCCGGGCGTTTAAAATTGGCATAACTTTCTTATTACTGGGGCTATTATGATGAATGAGGCATCAAATAAAAGGTCTTATCAAGCTCTGTCGAATGGCATAAAGCAGGAGCTTGAATTCTGAGATTTAATTTTTTTGTAACATCCCTACAATGTACTTCTAGTTCTACTTCTAGTACTTCTAATAGGGTGTCTGAACGATTTTTCAATTTTCAATTTGGGATTGTTTTTCACCATTTTTGTTGGATATTGGAATAAAAAATGTAATCAGAATAATACCTTTCAAATTTCAAGACTCACCGATGTTTCTATCAAAAGATACAGCCCCTCAAAAACTGTGCAATATTCATAGCATTTCGGTCAGAATGGACAGAAAAGTGGTTCACGCAGAGTTATAATTTCTGCTCAAAAGCTGCACAGCTAATGCACAGCACGATATGCAAAGCGTGGAGCAAGGGTATTTTCAAACTGTTGGAACAAATGATCCCTTGGGACTAGAGAAAAAATAAGTGCATGGATATATTCTTTACAGCTGGCCCAACTTATCCCTCGGGGGGGCAGTTCGTGAAATTGGTAAATCTCCGAGTTACCATGGAAACGATGTTTAAATCGCTGTTTTGAGCAAGATATTTTTAGAATTCCGGGGGTGGCCCCCTATGGGGATTATGGAGAAAAACCTGCTCTTTCATATGACACCACATTTATTGAGTTTCACCTTCAGGATCATTTGTTATAAAGGTTTGAATTTCAAATTTTTTCATAAAATCATTGACCATTTAGCATGAGCGCGCAATGCACATGGACTCCATAGGGATGTGTGCAATCTCTATGGGATGGATTTTAGCACACAAAACTGAGAGCGCGATCAGACACCAGTTCTAAGTTCTACTCGTCAAAGCCTGTTCAGCATCTAGCTGGTACGAAGTCCATCCCGTTTCATTTAGACTTCATGCATTATTGTACTGTCACCACTACTATGTCTATGCATCTTTTACTGTGTCTCAGTAAAAATAAAAAAACTGTAGGCCTAGACCTAAGCTTAGACTATTTAATTTCCCCGGCCAGATTAAACCCCAAGGCCCAAGCCTAGCGAGCTCCAGCGTGCAGCGCGGGCCGACTAGCCCGGAACTCGGGGGGCGCGAGCCTGAGCTCCTGTTTAATGCCCCAGTCGTTAGACCTCGGCCTCGCAATTCGGATTAGAGACTCTCAATCAAATATCTAACTGCAATAAATTTCTACTTACCACAGCAAATACGAATCATTTGTGCCTGTAAAATTACAAGAGTTCTTAAAAGTTGTTTGATGCTTCACTGATCTTGAAAAAACAAAACTTTTTCTTTTTCTTCACAACACCAAGTCGAAGAGGTGTACGGTGTGTTAAACGAGACAAATAATCAGGAAAATCAAACCGGTTTTATTTTCCGGAATATAAATTATATAATATGATTTGCTAAATGTAAACATACCTGCGAGAGAGGAGGAGGATTGACGAGCAAGATGGTCCTCTCCCTTAACTTATCAATGTTTTTTGGGGTTCAAAATTGCAATGTTTGTTTCAAACAATCATGAACAAATGAAGCTAGACTAAATGGTAAATATGTCAAGTACATGAAAAAGAAAGATACAGGGCTGCGTTTCACGAAACCGTCATAAGTACAAGTTCACCGACATCACATTGAAACGCGTGCTAAACTTAATACACGCATTTCAATGGGATGTCGTTGGACTTGTACTTATGACGGTTTCGTGAGACGCTGCCCTGCTGTTATGGAAGGTGGAGACGGAGAATGCAATTAAGACACGAATTTTTACACGTCGTAATTATCAGACTAAGAAGGCTGAGATCACAATTACAGATTAGACAATTATTGACACCTTGTATTACAATAAAAAGGCTTTCCCTCAAATTGGGTAAATAAAAAGTCTTTGTTAATTAACAATGAGTTCTAGCCATTATTACCTGAATAATAATTATCTTTGAGTAAACTAAATGCTGTTTTTCACATTCGCAGTTGAAAATACTAAAAATTACCCACGTTGTTTACAAAGCATTATAATTTTAACTGAATATCAATTCTTTAAAAAGTAGATGATTTCTACGTACGTAAAAAAAAAAAGGTTGTTAGTCGCTCAAATCAAGATCGCACTCCAGAACGGACAATTTAGTACATTATGTTTTCCGTCCAAAGAAACTGGAAACGGAGGAAGATGATACTCCTATATGCATCATATTCTTTGATCCTTTACTTTCCTTACTCCCTTTCCCGTACTCTTTTCATCTTCATTACCATCTCATTTCCACCGTTATCTCGGTCTTCCAGGGGCGAGTCAAATCAATATATTCATTTGGGAAAATGTCAAGGTCTTCGGAGATTTGGGCCGCCATCGACAACAAGCAAATCACTCTTGATGGTGGTCCCCTGCGTTCACAAGTTTTGTTAATAGTAAATTCTTAATGTCCCACGTTTATAAAAATATATATATGTGTTTAAAAGTAATTTGTTAGTGTCTGAAAATGTTTTTATATAATTTGTCTACAATATTAAATTGGTTGGTATTACGTTGTTGAACGCAGAATTTGCTCAAACAAACAAGCAAAGGGGTGCGATTTTCAAGATTTTACGATATTTGTTCATACTGCTCTTTCTCAGAAATGCTTTTGATGTATTGTGTATTGATATTCAACTCAAGAATCCTTGAATATGGTAAAAGGCGATCAAGAAGAGAACATATACATTTTTTTTAAAGACTGGCTTACTGGATATCTTGTAAATATCTCGTTATTCTCCAAAATAGCTGTTGGAAGAGAAAGTGGTGTAAAAGTAAAACTCAACGTTCTTACCTATGATGTTTCTGCGCCGTATATTTATAATTCATACCTTTCTAAGAGTTTGTGGTTTCTTAAAGGTTTCCATCCTCTTATCATATTATATCACGGCTGTTGTAATACCATGAATAATAATTTGGTCTTATAAAGTTACCCAGGATAGCCATATCACTTTTAACAAATGGACAATAAGAAAAATACTGCTTGATATAAAAACAGTTTTATTCTTAAATCCCACGAAAAGAAAACAAACATGAATCAAAGACAAACATATACCATATTTTTTTCTTTGGGCGCACAAAAAGCGCTCCTCGTATCCTATACGCCAGATGACACTAAAACTGTATACTTGCCCAATGGTAGTTATCGGGGGGGGGGGGGGTAATGGTTCATAGAGGGTATTTGTTCTAGGGGTAGTTATCCGATGCTGACATTCCAGATCGTGACATTTCAGGTACGTGGTACAAAGTAGTGATCCCAGTAGTCCTTTTCATCGCCTTTCAAAGCTACTGATTAAAGGGGAAGTACACGCTGATATTAAGTTGGTTTTGATATAAGCTGAAATGTGAGAGAAACAGTGAGCAAATTCCGATTAAAAATAAAAAAGTTATGAATTTTGAAGTTGCGATCAACCAAACACAAATTGCCAACCCTGTGACGTATTTTTCAAGCTCCTCTCCTATTTTCTCTGTACATAACATCTCATAAATTTTCATTTTCATATATGACGGAATAGATAATTTTCCATTAATTGTTTTGTTCTTATTTCCAATAAATATTTTCAGTGTGCATGTATGATTGAAAATATTATTGAGGAAAAATAAAAAATATTCTTATTTTGTATATAGTAAAGAGCAAATGGGAGGCCGGGTGCTCGTAAAATACGTCACAGAATTGCCAATCTGTGTTTGATTGATCGCAATTTCAAAATTCATAATTTTCTTATTTGTAATCGGAATTGCTCAAACTTTCACAGACCTGTTTCTCTAATTGTTCTACCTCTATTTTAAACAACTCAATATCAGGGTCGACTTGCCCCTTTAAGGCGACTGGAGCCCATCTCCTGCTGGTACACAGAGCAAATGAACAAGACGTGATCTGGACATGAAGTCACGTCTGATCTGACAGCCCTGCACCATATGAAACGTTCCTGGCTAGTCAAAGTCAACCATTGGTATCTCTTCCTTTTAAATCTCTGTTGACACTTACTGAAATTTTTGAAAAGTATCGAGCTCAGGGCAGCGTCTCACGAAACCGTCATAAGTACAAGTCCAACGACATCCCATTGAAATGCGTGTATTAAGTTTAGCACGCGTTTCAATGTGATGTCGGTGAACTTGTACCAATAGGGACTTTTAGATTCGCACGAAGACAATAGGTCTATGCTACGATCGACGTCCTCTTAATGCACTGCCTTGAATGGACGTCACACGTATCAGTCCACGCAAATCTAAAAGTCCCTAATGACGGTTTTCGTGAAACGCAGCCCTGACTTCCCTTTGTTTATGTACATTCGTTTTAAGCGGGACTGCACTACAGCTTGTAGCTACTTGCGCCCTCTTTATAGCAAATAATGCCTAAGCGGTACCTGTTGGTCCCCCATGGACCCCTTTTTCTTATGTAAATTGAGAGCTGATTTGATGAGATAACCACCTCTCAGTGACAACGCAGGGAGGTATAATCCCTCCTGGCCAAAATAGTGCAGACAGGCTTTAAATATTGCACATTTTATCAAGTTCGATGTTCGACATGGAACGGCTCTGATGTTGTTGTCGATAAAACAATACTTCAGATTTTGAACATTTCGAAGTGTTAAATGAGCGAGATGTATTGATTTTCGTTTTGGATATACATACAGTGTTGTTTCTCATTTGGCAAACTTCATCGAGTTCATATCTTGTCATGGAAATTACACTACGATCCCTTTGTACACAGAAAGTAGGTTATCAAGAGGATAGTTTTTCATCCACATACTTTGTACTACTTCAGTTGATATCATCTATCGGTGTCTACAAATCAGATAAAATGATGATCAACAGGGTCAATAGGGTGCTAAAACGATAACAAACAAACAAACAAAACTTTGTCCGTCTTGCCTACCTCAAATCACACACAGAAAGAGCTGATTGCATCAGTTACCGAAATTATCAATATACATTATTCATTTATTGCAAACAACTATAGCACAGGGCTCATCGTCATTATCAGTGAAATTTTGTGAGCTATTCATCTGTTTTGCAAAGCTGACGATGATAATGGCGAATTCGGCTCTGCTCTTTTTGGTTGCCATAGTAATCCTCCACTTGAATTCAGGTAAAATATGCTTTCATCTCTGCTTCATGTTAAACTGTTCATTCATACAGGATAAAATGGGTCACCGGACATTTTTTAATATATTGTGTTTTCATTTAGGTCTCCTCAGCTCATGAACCTAGAAACGCGTGTGATTAGGAACGCATATAAGTGGTGTTATTGAAATGCAAATGAAATTGATTATCCATGGTTTAATACGTATTTATGATTGAGCATATTATTAAGGAAATAAAGACAAACAAGCAGAATAAGAAGGGAAAGGGTCTTTTATCTGTATGTATGAGGCGCGATAGCTCAGTTGGTAGCGCAGTGGTCTCGTATTTCGGCGACTCGGGTTCGAAACTATTAAAGGCGATGCGCTCTCGAAGAGGACCTAAAGCCGTCGCGTCGGTCCCCTGGTTCCTTACTCACAAGCATTTATACTTTCTTAGCAGTCAGGTAACAAACAAAAACACAATGATTATCATGCTTAATTTTGTTTGTTTGTTTGTTGTTTTATTTTTTTATGATATTCCTATTATGTTAGGATTTTATTTCAATAAATAGTTTGAATACTCCTACAGGTGATGCATTCCAATGTACCAGCGGACCAACTATAGATGACGACAAAGTTTGTGACTTCAAGGCAGACTGTACAGACGGATCCGATGAATTGACATGCCGTACGTTTCATTCCAGTTATTTCCACAATTTGATATTAAAGACAATCATAACAAACATTTCACATTCATTTAATGTATTAAAGTACTTCTTTGTTTTCCTGCAATTGGTTTTGTTCGTTTGTTTCAACTACGATTCGAAATTCCACTTTGCCTGTTTATTCAACATTTCTCGTTTTGATCCTTCTTTTGTATTAAGGCTATTTGTATATTGATGATACATGTCATCCCAAAATTTGAATTTAACTCTATTTTTTTAACTGTATATTGATTACTTGTATTGCCCCTGTCCCTGTTAATGTGATTATATGAGAATAAAATGGTCGACTATTCCCTTTTTAGCGCTCGTCAACCACGAGTGTCTCCACTTAAAAACATTGAATATTGCTATCAAAACCATCCAATTCGAGTATTATTTGACAAGAAATGCTGAGCACAAAAAAAAAGATAATTAAAAGCAACGACTGTTGTAGTTCTGTCATCGGCTGGTCTTTCTTTATCAATCAAAGAATGTCTTTGTCTTTTCTTGTGATGATCTTATTCAATTAAATTCAAAATTATGACTAATGTTTAAGTTGTGTTATGTCATAAAACTGTATTTTTGTAAAGTTATATATCAAATGCTAGAAAAGCAAAGTACCATTGGGCAATACAATTTTGTTAATGAATTGAAATTGAAACACATTTTTCAACAATGTACTTTTGTAATTGGATAAAATAATGATAGACTATCTTTACGAGGTGGGCGGATTCCGTCGGCGATGAATCCGACGAGGTACCATATTTATAATTAATTTGCGAATTTTATCAGTTGAGGAGAAGATAATATGAAAACAGCATTTCAACTGAGTGGTTATCAGATTTTGCTAATAGCTTGCTTAGATTAGGTTATCTTGATAAATCACCAACTTCCTGGCCTTTGATCGCTCTAGAAACAGCACTCAAGATATTGAAAACAGATCAGTGGGAATACATTCCTATAGATATTGAATCTTAAATCCCCACCGCTATAGTTTGGCCAGGAGGGATTAGACCTCCCTGCATGGTTATCTCATTACTACGCTCTCAATTAACATAAGAAAAAGAGGCTCACGGGGGACCAATGGTCACCGATTAGGCATTGTTTGCTATATAGAGGGCGCAAGTAGCTAAAAGTAGTGCAGTGAGGTTTTGATAAACATACCTTTGCCGAAATAATTGATCGCATATAATATAGAGTCATTCTTAATTACGGATACGCTTAGTTGTGTGGTAATGAAATGTATGGCAGCCCTGTTTCAAAATAGAGACTAAACCAATTGTCGAAGTCGAGTGGTTTAAGCACTAGGCTTGAAATACAAAAGGAAGACGAAATTATAGTAGCATTTGACATTTTTTAAAAAGAAATTGAGAATGCTTGGTTCATGCTCTAAACATTGGACCAATTAACTATCGTTTACCGTTTTTTGGTGGAGCATCATGTGATCGAATATAATAATCCCATTTGTCACATGATTGTGACAGCAAAACATAAAGAGATATTCATATAATTCTCATATCATGTATGATATCTGTAGACCTGACAGTATAGGCCTAGATGATATATAATATATAATAAATAATAATAATAATAATAAAACGGTGCTTATAATATAAAGCGCTTTCCACCGAAGTCTCTAAGCTCCTGAGGAATTAATCATCTAGTCTTTGGATGCAATGTGTCAGATTAATTATTGAATTTGGATGAGGAATTCGTTTACAGTTAAACATGTCTATATACAGAGACCACCTATAACGGAAAAGGAACAGTAGCTTTTATCTACAGGCGGCCTTTGGCTTAGTGGTGGTTATTTTACATGACTGCTAAGAAAGCATAAATGCTTGTTAGTAAGCAACCAGAGGACCGACGGCTTTAGGTCCACTCCGAGGGACATGATAATGAGGATTAATGCCTTACCAAAGGGCACTAGCGCATCGACTTTAATTTATATAAGTTCTACAAGATGCATTCCCACATTCTTGAGGCAATATAATTGACCCATATAGACAGGTTATTTTAAAATACCTATCTTCTATAGGGTGCAGATTTGCACCAACGTACGTGTATTTGTCAGAGGATGCTGCTATCGTAGCATAATTGTACCTTTATTTCTCAGTGTGTAGAGTTGGGATATAATTCATGTAATAGTGACCATTATATAGGCATGGAGATCTTTATGGAGAAGTGGTCACTTAAAGAGATGTGACAGTTTTAATTTCATTTGTTCAAATATTGCTTGAACTCGCTAGAGTAAGACTTCAATAAATTCGCCGATTTGTTCAATTTACATAATCAGTGGCAAAGTGTGGATCCAGCTATTGAGGAATGGGGAGGGGGGGACTGGTGTCATGGGGGTATTGGGGGTGAAAGCAAGGCAACAAGGCAATTGAGCTGTGAAGGAAGCCGGAAGGGGTCACATTGTCTTTTGTTCACGTTCCTTCTACGCTCTCACTTCATGCACATTTAACTATCTCTTTCTCTCCCTTTCCGTATTTTTGATCTTCTCTTTTTTTGTTTGGCCATTCGATGAGGGGATGGGGTGGGGGCATTCCCTGCCCCCTTAGCTACACCATTGTTACATTGCATGGTATGGGAAAAAGCTACTGTATTATAACTTGTATTTATTATTATTGTTTTGCTTCGTAAACGCAGCTGTTGTTTGTGGCTTTGAGTCGTCGGACCTGTGTTACTGGACCCAGGACCAGAGCGATGATATTGACTGGACCTGGTTTGACATCAACACCATATACCATGATTATAAAGGACCAGTTACAGACCATACCACACAAACGTCAGCAGGTAAAGACAATGAGTGATTCGATAGGTTAAAGAAAGATTACATTGGTACCTGCTGTGACGATATTTTATTTATATAAATTATAATCAAGTGAGTTTAAACGACAGCAACTCGATTTTTACATATATCGTTAGCATTACTTTAATTTTCAAAGCATATGGTTGATGCTGACGATGATGAGAAAAAAAGACTGAGAAAGAGACAGAAATAGAGAAAAGGGAAATATATATATATAGAGAGAGAGAGAGAGAGAGAGAGAGAGAGAGAGAGAAAAAAAAGAAAAAAGAAAGAAAGAAAGAGAGAAAGAGAGGGTGAGAAAATCTCTGATGAATAATTTTCATATCGGAACAATCTGGGACATTGATAGTCGGGATGTTAGGAATCATCGAGGTTACAATGTCCAATAAAGGAGGTAAGTAAAAAGGTGTTTTTCGGGGGATTTCTCGAGTATTCGGTCAATATGAAACGATTTGAGAAATGAAATCAGATATGTCATCAATTTTGTAAAAACCTTTCGATTAATATGACAAAGTTTGAATGTTGTATATTCACACTTGTTGTTTGGAATATACTCGTATCAGAATGTCATAGAGACATGAGCTAGAGTCATATCTAAGTAGCTCTAGAGGGGCTATCTATAGATGTTTTTTTCTATTTATACGATTGAAGTACAACAGATACGATCTAGCTAATGGCCAATGCATGATATTAATTAGTTACAAAATGCTCTTTGGAACCAGGTCACTACTTGTTTGTCGACGGGACAATGTCAAGAATCAAAGACAAGGCCAGACTGATAAGTCCCGTTTACAAGATGGCACCCAGAGGTTGTACCTTCAAAATGTGGTTCTACATGTTCGGACCGGAATATGGTGACCTGGAAGTCAAACTTTTGGATGACAGTGGTGAGAATCACGTGACCAAAGTTCAAGATAATGCGTTGCAGTACTACAAGTGGTACTTCTGGCAGTCTCAGATTCCACCCTGTACCAAGAACTTTCAAGTGAGTTATAGTACAACCATAGTGGGTGGGTTGTTACCTGAATGATGGGTGGGCGTGGCATAAAAGGGGCGTGTCATGGGTCAGAGCATAAAGTTGGTAATGAGAGAAATGACAGTGTTTCCACAGGTTATGTCCTTGACAGATGGATCACGGAAGTTTATAGGTGGGCGTGGCAAAAGTGGGTGCGTCATATTTTAGAATGACCTGAATGATTGATGGGCGTGGCATGGGTCGGGGCATTGGTAATGAGATATTACTGCCAGTGTTTCCACAGGTTATGTCCTAATTGACAGATGGATCAAGGAAGTTCGTAGATGGGCGTGGCAAAAGTGGGCGTGTCATATTTTTGTTTAAATATAGGGTATACGACCGATGTGGTTTGCTAGACATACTGTATAGGTGATTCCATGGATGGGCTACCCGGATGATTTTCCTACAATTTGAACCAAATCTGTAAACAAGTCAGCTGCTTTAACCGCAACGAAATGTTGAGTAAGATAATGTAATGTAACCATTTTCAAGATATGCAACAGCGCTAGCTCATTTAAATACATTCGTCCCCCACCCACTTATCTTGTCCCTTTCCCCCTCTATGTTCACCCTTCAGGTTGTGGTAGAATCAGAAGACAAACTCCAGGTGCCCGTCGAGAGTGGCTTTGCGCTGGATGATGTATCCTTTACAGATTGTGAATTCACGGACCAGGTAGCCGTTGGCCAGTGTGCTTCAGGCTACAGGCAGTGCGGCACGGGGGAATGCTACCTGATAGAGCGACACTGTGACATGGAGCTTGATTGCTGTGATCTGACTGACGAATCTAATTGTGGTAAGATACCAGTGGGTTGTAGATAAATGGGCGGGGGAGGGGTGGAGTTTTTGTGAATGGCGATATGAGAGGAAGCTTAGCGAACGAGCAGGGATGGTCTGGAAAAGGTACACTCACCCAATCTCAAATGTTTGTATCCGAGATAAAGATGGATTTTGCAATTGTGAAAACTTAAAAAAGAAATTAACGAATGTGTTAATGATAGCCACCCCTGGTTGAAGGAGATTATTTGCCTTGATAAATGCGATTTTTATCTGGTTTGAAAACTTGTCAAATGGAGAGTCTTCTCGAGGACCTATTCTTTCTGTACCAACTACCAATATCAACTTATCTCTCTGAGACTGGATGATCCTGAAACCGATTATCTGTACCCGAATTTCTTTCATTAAACGTACAGATAAACGTTTATATAATAATAATAATGATAATAACAACATTTATAACGCGCACATATTATCTACCCGGCGAAGGGATGCTTAAGGCGCCTTAACAAATTTGGAAATTATTACCCCGGCTTGAGCTGTGCTGCCATTACGGCGCTCTGGCATTTCAAGGAATTAATTCCTGCCTTGTGCCCATTTACATCACCTGGGTTGAGTGTGACAAATGCAGATCAATGTCTTGCCAAAGGACGTTAGTGCCGCGGCGGGACTCAAACCTCGGACCTTGTGATCGACAGTCCGGCGACGTATCCACTCGACCACGACACCTCTACAGTGATACAGTAAGAGTGTGAAGAAGAAAATATTGAAAATGTGACTATTGATGTATTTCAGAAATCCAGGGGTACTCTCAATGCGACTTTGAGAATGGTATCTGTGACTGGGAGCAGCTAGTGAATGATGAGTTTGACTGGACATGGCAACAAGGTGGTACTCCGGACAACTGGCGAAGGACCGGCCCACAGTTCGACCATACCACAGGAACTACAGAAGGTACGATTCTAGTTTTATTAGTAACAACTAATGTGCAAGGTTGGAAAATATAAAAAGAGCATTTTGAAATAAAGAGTATACACGGTATATATATTATCATCTTCCTGACTGATACTGCGAAGCCGATAGGACCCTTTTTTCGCACAGAAGTATGTTTAATAATAGAATGCTCCAATCGCAATGCCGTGAAATATCAGTTTATTTGAGAGATTCACGTTGTAAGATTTACTTAAACTGAACTCAACTTACTTAACTTAATTAAATTACGTAAATAAATTCGACTTTTACTGTGCTTTTGAAATACGATGAAACGTTCCGAAGCGCTTTACAAAGGACATGATGACATCGGTAATCAGTTTAATGCACATAAAATACAATGTATCACCACGCCGTGGAGTTATTCCTGCCAAATATGGTCAGCGTGATGGCATGTTATAATGTTAATCGTCATCATTTCGTCATCCTACCCTGGTCTTTTCTCGCTCCTTATGGTACCAAGTATATGTAGAATAATGCCTCACCGAAGGACCTTTAATTTGAATGCCATGCCGGTGCTCCTCCAACCAAGTGTTCAAACCGCTAGACTATGCATTTGACATCTCTTAAAGTGTCATATTTCATTTGATCCATTGCTTTTACAAGTCCCAATAACATTCTTACATATTATTATAAAAATCATTGTCGATCTGATCTGATTAGGCGCGATGGCTCAGTGGTACAGTAGTGGTCTCATACCCATGAGGTCCCGAGTTCGAAACCAAGTTGATGCGCCAGCGCCCTTTGGTAAGGCATTACTCCTCAATACCAAGTCCTTCAGAGAGGACTTAAATCAGTCGGTCCCCTGGTTGCTTACGTTTAAGCATACACATGCTTTCTTCGCAGTCAAGTAAAACAAACAAACAAACTAATAAATATCAACCTGTATTGCCATTATACTATTACCCTAGGCTGGTATATTTACACTGAGTCCAGTGACAGGAGGAGAAATGGAGACAGAGCCATCATAGTCAGCTATCCAATCGTTGGCATAACATCTGGAAAACAATGTTCCGTAAGTTTTTCGTTTGATATACTTTCATTGAAGAAATATATCTGCTATATACAAGAGGAATTATTAAAGAAACCAATTAATCATTATTATTACATTCTTCGCACAGTTATTTACATTTTGTGACTTAAGATTTTCTTTGCCAATTTGTTGATACTATTTATTCTATGTCATGATTAATGAATTTTGTTGTTGTTGTTAATAACAGAATATTGATATGTACTACACAGATATATATATTTGCACGGGGGGGGGGGGGTAATAAAAATGAAAAATTCCCTTTTCAAACAACTAAGTTTGTGGAGTTGATATGATCAGATAGAGTTAATAATCTTGTACTTCGAATGTTTGAAGAAGACAAAATCCTTTAAAAAAAAGAGTTTGGTGTACGTCATGGGAAATTATGTATTGTCAGAAGTTCATTTTTGTACGTGCGTACACATCTCGAAAATGTGGGGTAATTTTTTTTCCAACTTCCTACAATCCCCTACAAATTCCGTTTTTGATGCGGGAATATAATATTTTATCGCATGTTTATTTAACTATGGTTAAATTGCTTTCAGTTACACTTTGAATCAGATTCACCCCAATGCCAATTACAATGGGTACTGTTAATACAATTTGTTTAAATGACTCTTCTTTAACCAATATGAATTCTCCAACCGTAACACTTTGAATAGAACTGTTTCTTCTATCATGTCAATATGGAGGGGCGGGGAATCGGGTCTTTTAAATTTATCCAAGAGACGTTCATTCTTCAAATATTAAAACCAATTAAGAGATCCGATTTTTCTACCATAATTATGAAGGGCCAGGGAATCGGGTCTTTAATGTTAAAACACATGTCAATTTTCCAAACCACCATGAATTGATCTCATTCTTCTCTGCATGTATGGAGGGCCAGAGTATGTAGACATTATACTAAACATTAAACATGTTAAATGTTAACTAACAGATAATCCATTTTCCAAACCTGAACCGGTAATGCAAAGTTTTGGGAAATTTTGGAATGGGATGGATAGTAATTCTTTAAAATTTTGATATATTTGGATGCCCTTGTGGATGTATTATAAGCCTTATAAAATTTAGCTCCTAAACACTTCTGCTGTCGAGCAAATAGAATAATCAAAAATTTGCAGTTCTGATATATAATTTCCAAACGGGAAAAGCAAATTAGTCGATTGTAGTCAAGAAACGTTGTTTTAAAGCGAAAGTAACATCAGTCTTGAGAGGGAGCTATATAACATAAAGAGTTTATTATTTACAATTTCATCACTTTAATAGACTCGATTTCAACCGCGACAACGATTATTGAATATTGCTTAATCGCATATGCTTCCAATATGTTTATTTGAACCGAATTCATGACCCCATACCAAAACTTTGTATTACCTTTAACATCATGAATAGGTTCGATTTTTCTACCACATGGAGGGCCAGGGAATCGGGACTTTAAATGTCTACACCAGGACAGCCATCAATGGACCTTTAACTCTTCTTTGGTCTGAGGATAAGCAGTTAGGTGAACAGTGGAACTACGCGAGCTTAGAGTTAACTGAACTGAGTGACTTCCAGGTTAGTTTGATATGATATGAATATAATATGACAGGATTTGATATGATTTGATTTGGTGTGATATGATATGGTATGATAATGGTGTGATACGATGTGATGTGATATGAAATGATATCATATGATATCATATGGGGTGATGTGATACGATTTGATTTGATATGATTTGATTTGATTTGATATGATTTAATTTGATTTGATTTGATTTAATATGATTTAATTTTATTTGATTCGATTTGATTTGATTACATTTGATTTGATTTGATATATGATATGATGTGATATAGTATTATACGATATGATATGGTATGATATGTTATGATGCATGATTATGATAGGATATGATATGATGAGAAATGAAACGATATAATGTGATGTGATATGGATATTATATGATATATGATTTGATATTATGATATGATATTATATGATATATGCTATGATATGAATGATGATTATGTTATGATAATACGACATGAGGTATTTCGGATATGGTTATGTGAATTTTATTTATATTTTATATTATTGTATTCGATGTGATTTGATTTAATGTGACTTAAATGTTTTTTAATGTTTTTTATTTGATTTAATTTTATTCGATTAAACTCGTGTCGATTAGATATGGTTTGGTTTAAATAAATTTAAATGATTCGATAATATTATATTATGAAGTGTTCATTCAACATGCACAAACACATGTGTTTTCCAATATAAAAAACAATCACAATGAATGACATGGTAACGACAATTTGCAGTCGGAGAAATCTTATCCAAATTAGTTCGAGATAGCAGAAAGTCATCATAAACTTATCACATTTTACATTTTGCAAGATATTTGTATTTGTTTTGTAATAAGTATGAATATACATATTATATCTCTTTTTTGTTGTTTTTGTTATAGTATGTTTTTTTTAAATTATATTTGTATTTAATTGTATGTTAATGGGCCCCATTTACAAGCTCTCCTTCTCAGGGGTCCATAGGCTGTCATCATGTTATAATTGTACCAGTACCAGTGTCATTGTAAATTGTTTTTAATGATTGGCTGAATAAATTGAATTGAATTGAATTGAAAATAGATAATACTTCACACACAACACAAAATAACTATCGAGACCAAATGAAGTTCATATCCCGGATATTTCTGATATGGTTGCGTTTACATTTCAGGTTGTATTTGAAGGTGTGATGGGTTTCACTGCCGAGAGTGATATTGGCCTGGATGATATCAGCTTCACACCAGACTGTACGAGGACAGATAGTCTACCAGAGGTTTCAACTCCGGACGGAAGTAAATAAAAGAGGCGTGGGGTCAAACGTCAATTTGGTATAATTCTCCAGATTCTGCCCAAAGTAGAAAAAAGCCTAAAAAGAGACTAGTACTTACCATAGCGCACCACCCTTAACCTAACCCTAATCGTAATCCTAACCCTTACCCTAAACCTAACTCTAAACCTAACCTTGAACCATAACCCTAACAATGCGTAACTAATCTCTTTTCAGGCTTTTTTCTACTTTGGGCGGAATCCGGAGAATTACCGTTGATTGTACATCTAAATTATTCATACCCTTATCAAGTTATTTAATTTGTTTAAGTACGTGGAAATTAATTTGTCTCGATTTCTGTTTATTGAGAATGTGACGTATTAAAGTTTACATCTAAAAGCATTCAGCAAAGGCCTTAATTAAACCAGTCCAGCTTTCATTCTTGACTTACGGAACACACAAAAACATCAAATTTACGAGGGGTACGAATATTTTAGTTGTTAACTACAATTGACTTCATATAATTTCCTTTGTACTATTTCATTAACGTTATTTTGTAGATGTGAACTTTACAATACATTATTGTCATCAATAAAATAATTTCTTCACAACTAGGATATGTATTTTATGAGGGCTATAATAATAGTACGGACGGTGGTTAAAGTGTACAACTTTTAATTATAATTATATACGACAATATTCAGTTTATTTTGATCAATTTGTAAGTGAGTTTGTTCCTCTTTCTCTTCTTTTTTCTTCAACATTTTAGTATTTTGTATCCCAGAAGAGCTTCCATGCAATGGTAATACTTGTATCGACCGGGCCAAGTATTGTGACTTTATACAAGACTGTGAAGACGATAACGCGGATGAAAAGGACTGCCGTAAGATTTCTCCCTTTTTATTTTTACTTGAAAATATATCTCAGGGGCGTCGCTTGAAGGGAGGGGTGACGCCTCACTCAAGATGCATGTCGAATACTTCGTAAATATAGTTAGAACTTTGAGATTTTTAAAAACTTTGTCAGCCCATTTAGTGGTGATTATTTCCTCTTGTTTTTCCTCTTATTTGCTCGTTGAAAGGTGACTCAGAACCTCAGTCCGCAATTTTCGGCTAACTTGTCGAGTAAATTTGTTCTGACGCCTTAATCCCAATTCAAAGCACACCAGCGTAGCATCTGTTTATTACCAAATCTCAAAGCATACTCATATATATGTACGAAAATCTTATTTTACCAAAAGAAGTTTATGACAACACTTCAAGCAATTCTCATTCTGTTTGGGGAAGAACGAACAACTTGATTTTGATTTTTTGATTTTGATTTGATTTATTGGTTTCTGCATCTTTTTTCTTTTTTCATCATACATTTTCATGAACAATAATCATATATATAGTATACCTCGGCAAATGCTATGTTACTTCGGGTAGTTAGGAGGTCTATGCATGTCAAAAGGTCGTAGAATTCGATTTTAATCCTAGGGGGGGGGGGGGGATATTACAAATCTTACAAATCTTACATTATCATTATAATTATTATTATTCTATTTAAAAAAAAAAAATATTATCGTTATTGTTGTTGTTATCATGGTAGTAAGCAAATATTAATCGACTACGAGGGTAATGGTATAGTATTAATGACTGCTTTGAGAGAAATAGTTGTTTTTATACGCTCAAGGGAAGGTTAGAATTGTGCTATTACCCGAGGCGTGCCGAGGGCAATAGCCCAATTGTAACCTTCCCGAGAGCGTATTAAAAACAACTATTTCTCGAATATTAAAGCAGTCATTAATACTTTTATATGCCGAAAAAAAATAGACTAAAAAATAAAAAATAAAAAAATAAAAAAACTTTTGTCGAAGATGGGATTCGATCTCTTGCGTACAAAAGGTGATGTAACTAAAATCACCGCCTTAAACCACTCGGCTATCGCGCTCTGTTACCATACATAGCAGTTTTTTCTTATATATACATTAAAATGGATTGAAAACGGCTTCGAGTGGTGGATGCTTCGCGGCTGCTCCATTAAACAGGCCCTTCTTTTACTTTTGCAATGCATATTGGCACGAATTTAGATCAAGATCTATCGGCAGATGTTGTTTTTTTGTTTTTGGAAGTTTATTTTCGTCTTCATGTCAACAATGCAAGATAAAATTGTCGATAAGATCGATCGAGATTCAATTGTATTGAAATTACCGACCAATTCTTCGCACACGTACGGTATCCTCGATCGCTCAGACCATTTTTTAACATGTAAACCTATGGGGTAACCATGGAGACTGAACTATTTTCCCAATAACCATGGTTACTGGGAATTTTACAGAAATAGTTGAAGTTTATGAATGCAATTTCGACCAATCAGATGGCTGGATTTCTTAAGTGAGGTATATAATACAAACTATCATCGCCGAGGTGATCTCGGGGCTACTATCTTCCCGAGCCGCAAGGCGAGGGAAGATGGTAGCCCCGAGATCACCGAGGAGATGATAGTTTGTATCCATTGCCCAAGTAAAGGAGGTTAATATTTGTTTTATATCCCACATCGGCAATAAGGTCTATTTAAAGTGAATTTTACATAATAATAAGAACTGATTCTGCAGACAGTTTAGCTTCAGCTAGATTTTACAAAGCGCCACATGCATACATACCGTATAATACAGTTGATGCGCGCTCATTTGACATTGACATTGACTTTGACATTTCGCGTAACCTACTTTGCTATGCGTATTCAATGGGCAAGGGTGGGCAAGTGGGGTAGCAGCAAAAAATTACTTTACAATAAGTACTATCTCGACCTGAGATCGGTAGTACTTGTCTATACCTTTTTCGTGCTCTGTACAATCGCAATGCAAACAACTATACATGAGGAATATAATTGTCATTATTATAGTTGTTGTTGTTATCATTATTATTAAACCATCTTTTTCACGATTGATGTAGCTGATAGCTGTGACTTCGAGAGAGATCTCTGTTCATGGCTTCAGGATGATACGGATGACATTGACTGGTCCGTCTACACATCTAGGACGGTCCCTGGAGGTTACAAAGGACCAGCCACAGACCATACTACAGAAACAGCGCAGGGTACGTAACTATGGTGATATGGAAGACTTATGTTTGTGATGATGATTGTGATGATGATGATGATGGTGATTTGTTCGTCATAATGATGTTACTAATCAAAGTAATGACGGTGATGATGACGAGGACGACGATGATGATTATAATGATCATGCCAGTGATGACGATGATTTTGTTCGTCATAATAATGATACTTAACAAAGTGATGACAGTGGTGATGATGATGACGACTACGACGGTGATGATGATGATGATGATGCAAGTGATGATGATAATGGTGATGATGATGACGAGGACGATGGTAACTGTGTTGTTGATGATGATGATGATGATGATGATGTGTTCGTCATGATAATGTTACTTATCAAAGTGATGACGGTGATGATGATGGTAATGACGACGATGATGATTTTGATGATGATTATAATGATGATGATGACAGTGTTACTAATGATAAAAGTGATGAAGTCGATGGTAATGATGACGATGTCGTTATGATTATGATGAATATGTTATGTATTTATACAATGTCAATACGCATGAAAATGTATGCGACGATGATGTCTAAGATATGCTCATGACGATATTATTGGTGGTGTCGAAACTATGCTGCTATGTCGAGGTGTTGTGGTCGAGTGGTTACGTCGCCGGACTGTCGATCACAAGGTCCGCGGTTCGAGTCCCGCCACCGCACTAATGTCCTTTGGCAAGACATTGATCTACATTTGCCACCCAGGTGAAGTAAATGGGTAGCTGGTAGGAATGTATTCCTTGAAATGCTAGAGCGCCGTATGGCAGCCGTGCTAAAGCCAGGGTAATAATCGGGAGCGCCAGGAGGGTCAAATCTGACTGACATGAGCGCTATACAAGAACCCACTATTATTATTATTATTATTATTATTATAAGTGACGATGCTGCTGATGAACGTGGTGATGACAATGATGAGATCATAAATACATCAATACTTATGGCAGTGATGACGGCGGTGACGATGATTCCGATGATAAACATGATGATGAGGATGTTAAAGTAATATTTATGGTAAAGTTGATCATAATTATTTACATGTTGAAGGAAGGATGTCGTTAATAACAATAATAATAATAATAATAATAGTAGATCACATTCATAACGCGCCTAATACTTTGCTTCTCGGCGCAGAATATATTATTACCCCGGTCATCAGATTTAGGCTTACCCGCAAACAATGTATGCACATTCTCCACTCCCTGTGGAGCATTCCATTATGTTTTCGATGATGATGATTATGATGATGATGATGATGGTGATGATGATGATGCTGATGATAATGATGATGATGATAGTGATGATAACCACATTAAAAGGAGCAACTGGTGTGATGAGTTTGAGCATCTCTTCAGAACTTGTTTATAAAATGTATATATTCATGGTGTCTTAAATTGACCACTAACTCTAGGTCGGTATATCTATGTTGACGGGTCTACCTCCAGAACGGGGCAGAAAGCCAGGCTGATCAGTCCCCAGTACAAACTGGCACCCAGGGGTTGTACCTTTAACATGTGGTTCTACATGTTTGGCCCGGAATACGGTGACCTGGAAGTAAAACTTGTGGATGACACTGGCGAGGATCATGTGACCAAAGTTTTAGACAACGCATTGCAGTACAATGTATGGTACTTCTGGGATTCGCAAATTCGTACCTGTTCAGTAAACTTTCAGGTAAGGAGAAGTATTCTTATATTGTTATATAGATAATAATAATAATAATAATAATAAGTACTAATACATTTTAATTCTATAGCGATTAGATCAGATGATTCTCAGCGCTTCGCACCCATTTGTCAAAACAATTTGAAGAAAAGTATATATTACATCATTTAAGAATTAATGACTTGTAAACTAAATTATCAAAGAAAGTACTATCAGGCAAAACATAATCACGGAATTCAAGGAATATCTAAGTCCATGGAAAAGGAGGAAATAGTGTTTCACGGGCGATTAAAAAGAATTAAACTGGTAATACGGTAAACCACCGCATTATGCTCGTTCGCATGTTTAGCCCCCATTCCTCACCCTAGTTTTTTTTTAAACTCTCCTCGACCCCTGTGATACACCTGTAATTGTACTTTCTTCCAAGTGAGATGAGTCCTCTCAAATATTAGAAAATTTCATTAGCTTCTCATTTATTCTAAAGTGAAAAATACGTTGCGCACTCTCACCTTCGTTCGTTCGTTCGTGTCTCCTTAGATCAAGATAGTTAATGTAAAGTTCCTTAATTAAATTGAATTAAATTAAGTTCTTCGATCGCCCGATTGCTGCAATGGCGGTTTCATTAACAAGTGCACGGTCTTCATCTGTGCAACCCGTTTCGCCGCACTGCAAGATGTGGTCCATCGTCTGAGTCTCACTCTCATCTTGAGATGACTAAGTGGCAGGGGCGTAGACAACGGGGGGGATGAGGGGGATGCATCCCCCCACCTCACAAGGTGGGGGGGGGGGGGGATGGCATGTACAATCATCCCCCCCCCCCCAGGTTTTGGGGAATGATATTTGCTTACTTAATAAGTCATAATGATGATAATAATAGTAATAATAATAATGATAACAATTATAATATTAATAATAATAATAATTATGATGATGATAATAATAATCCTCATCATTATTGTAATTGTGTTTATTGTTATTAGCCGCATTCACACGGTGAAAGCCAATTCAGACGGTAAAAAAAGAAAATCTTACAAGTATTTTGTGGTTATCTTGTGGTTTGGAAACCACAAGATAACCACAAGATTAAACAGGTGCGGATCTACGGGGGGGGGGGGGGTGTTTAGGGGGTTTAAACCCCCCCCTTGGGCGGCCCCCCCCCCCCAAAAAAAAAAAAAAAAGGGGGAAAAAAAAGAAAAGAAAAAAAGAAAAAAAAGAAGAAAAAAGAACGCACGCTGGAGAGAAACCCTTTCAAGTGCAAATATTGTGAGAAGATATTCAACTCATCTGGTAACTTAACCAAACACATGATAACTCTGGATATAACTGTGTATTTAACTGTTACTTGATTTAAAAAGACGTTATCATGCACTGCTTTTTATGGTCTCCATTGTGTTAATAGATGCCAGGAAAACATCACTTACGGGGTTCAAATAAACACCCCAAAAAAAATCGGCTCGCCGCTTCGCGGCTCGTGGACGATGCTCCGCATCGTCATTATTTTGGTCAACCCCCCCCTTAGCAAAAAGCTAGATCCGCCCCTGAGTCATCCCCCCAGGTGTACGAACCTGTCTACGCCACTGCTAAGTGGTAAGCGGTATAGGTCCCGGGTCCGAAAACAATTGGATGCGTTAGTGCCCTTTTGTAATTAGGCATCGATCGTCATTACCAAGTCCCTCGGATGGGTTTAAAGCCGCCGGTCCCCTGGTTGTTTACTATCAAGCATACACAATTACACATGCATTCTTAGCAGTCAGGTAAACCAAACAAACACAGTTGATTCTTATTAATACCTTCACAGGTAGTGCTGGAATCAGAAGACAAACTCCAGGTTCCTATTGAGAGTGGGTTCGCTGTGGATGATCTGTACTTCACGGACTGTGCCTTCACTGAGCAGGTGGCTATCGGCACCTGTCCCTCGGATAAGATGCAGTGTGGCACCCGGGAGTGCTACCCGGCTAACCAACACTGCGACATGGAGCTGGATTGCTGTGACATGACCGATGAAACAAATTGTGGTAGGACAACTGTATGTAGATTCAGGGGTGCGCGAGACGGGTGTAGAGGGGTGTGACACCACCCCCTCTCCCCTTGGCAAATTATTTGGCAAATTTGAGTAGTTAATCCTTGATGGAAAATCAGAAAGGTTGGTGATGACTAATTTTGTTCATTTATTAGGCTTCCAGGAAAGTTTTTCAGATAACCAAATTCAAAATGCGCTAGCGACGCCTATTAGTGCTAGATTCTTTTGTTTCCTTCAGTCCACCACTGTCTTTCTCACTCTCTCTCTCTCTCTCTCTTTCTCTTTTCCTCCCCATTTTTTCTTTCTCTTTCTCCATTTCTCCCTCTCAATATCTCCCTTAACCTCAGAATTACTGTCAGTCTTTACATCTCGATCTTGTTCTCTCTATATATCTCACATTCTTTTAAATGCGCTGCTCATTGGAAGTCAACAAAACATTTCTTAAACATCAAATATCTTTTCATACTTCTCTATTTCTCTTACGCCCTCTATTTGTCCGTCTGATTTTCTATCTTCCTATCTCTCCCTCCCTCCCCCTTCTCTCTCTCTCTCTCTCTCTCTCTCTCTCTCTAATTCTCTCTCTCTATCTATTTACCTCTATTTCGCAGAGTCCCAGGGCTACATTCAATGTGATTTTGAACAGGGCATGTGTGATGAATTGGAGCAGCTAAAAACCGATGAGTTTGACTGGACTTGGCAACAAGGTGGTACTCCGGACAACTGGAGGAGAACGGGACCGCAGTTTGACCACACTAAAGGCAATCAAGATGGTAAATATCTAGGGGCCAAAGGGGAGGGAGCCCCCCCCCCCCCCACGAACAAAGAACAAATGTAAAAAGGAATGATTTCAGGCGGAAAATGACCTCCCTTTCCCGGAGAGAGTCTGCAAAAGTGGGAGAATTGACAGGAAATTTGGCATAGGATTCAAAAGGAGAAGAGGGAGTTAAGTAGGACAATAACGGCATATTACAATCTTGCCCCCCCCCCCTCCTCCACCTGACAGTCCTGGTCATACCCTTGAAGAAATGAACACATCAAATCAACAACCTTTTCTTAAAGGCGTGTGAAATCGTTTTATAACTTTAAAGAAATGTATGGTTCATATAGCTAGTTTTCTTTTTTTAAATTTTTTTATTCATAAAGTGATAATATCCTAAATGTTTCACTACATGATACGTTGAAAGGAATCATTTCTGGCACTCCGAAGTTTCACGGAGTCTTACATTTATAAAAACTTTGCCGACAGAAATGTCAAATTGAGTCCTCCGACATATTAGACAATTATTTAAGAGTACCATAAAGACATTCATCTCCCTTCTATGTGCAGCAAACGTAGACACATACTACACTATGGCTATATGTTGCTTGATTTGTATCATAATTTGTTTTTTCTTATTGATATTACTTAGGTTGGTTCTACTATACAGAGTCTAGCCAGAGACGGAAGAATGGAGAAAGAGCCAGACTGGCTACCTTTCCCATCGCGGCTACGACCACGGGCAGCTGCGTGGTATGCTTTCATCCAAGATAGATTATAATGGCTGGCAATCAATGCCATGAATTTCGAACCACAAATATTTTATCACCTGACGAAGTGTTGCAGCGGCGCACGAAACGTCGTGATCTTTTAGATCCCTTGTTGACCATACATTGCGAGACAAACGAATATCACTAGCGATATTATTTTCGACACAAATATTTTATTTCATTAAATTGTGCCATAGATTGGGATGCCGAACGGATGTCGAAATGACTACACGGTGTTTCTATACCAAAGCTTCGTGATTCAAATCCCATATACTATCTGTTAGAGTTGGAAAACAGTGTTCCCGGCACACAAATCATAATATAGGACACCATTATAATTGCACAATGGAATTATTGTTTTTCTGAAGAGAGTAACATAAACAAATTTGAATAAAATTCATCAGTGTCAATGTTATTGAAATGTATAGGTGTGTAGGTGTATATTGATAAGTGTTGGTGTAGGCTTAAAACATTTTTCTACATGTAGATATTCCTTCTTCCATCAAAACTGAATCAGTTTCTGGAACTTCCTTCTAAAAATAGAAACTTTACAAAGCGAAGCAGACAAATATCTTTAAATCTTCCTTCTTAAAACAGAAACTTTACAAAGGGAACCTAAAACATCTTCTTGCAACTGAACTTTACAAAGAGAATCAGGAACAACTTCACTTATCTTCTTGAAACTAAAACTTAAAAAAGACAATCTGAAACATCTTCTTCTTTTTTTCTCCTTAAAAGTAAAGTTTTTTGCTTCCGTTCAATCTCTCTTTTCTTGTTTTATAGATCCGATTTTTCTACCACATGGAAGGCCAGGGTATCGGTACACTCAATGTCTACACCAGACAAGCAGTCAACGGTCCTCTAGAGAAGCTCTGGAGCAGAGACAAATCACTCGGAGAACAGTGGAATTACGCCAATCTACAGCTCAAAGTCTCAAACGATTTCCAAGTAAGCCCAACATGCACCCGGTTTTATTGTATTTTGCCCGACATTGCAACAACATTTTTGCTTACATTTTGGTAGCTAAGAAATATCCACGTATAAGATCAACTCCATGGACCTCCAAGTTGGCAATGTGTCTGTCTCTCCTACGGAAAGCGCCCGTAACCTTGGGGTCTACTTCGATCAGTCCATGAAAATGGACAGGCACATTTCACAGGTATGTCAGACTGCTTACTTCCAGCTTCGTAATATTGCAGCCAGTAGACCATTGCTTACGAGGAAGGCAGCAGAAAGCCTTATTCATTCACTTATTTCATCTTGACTTGATTTCTGTAACTGTCTTCTAGCTGGCCTTC
The DNA here is from genome assembly GCA_035222895.1 of Strongylocentrotus droebachiensis. Lineage (NCBI taxonomy): Eukaryota > Metazoa > Echinodermata > Echinoidea > Camarodonta > Strongylocentrotidae > Strongylocentrotus > Strongylocentrotus droebachiensis. The sequence continues at coordinate 100,563 of JAVYIG010007123.1, forward strand.
CTTCTGCAACCTTGAACAGACTTCAAGCAGTACAGAATGCAGCAGCACGTTTGATTACTGGGCTGAGGAAACATAATCACATCTCTCCTGTTCTGGCTGAGCTACATTGGCTTCCTGTCAAGAGCAGAATTGAATTCAAGGTCCTGCTGCTCACATTTAAGGCAATTCATGGTCAGACCCCAGGATATGTTTCATCTTTAATCGAGCGGCGTCATCTTCGCCCTGGACTTCGCTCATCTGGCCTTACTCTCCAGATGCCCATTACTCATCTCAAGGGATATGGAGACCGAGCATTTTCCTCTATTGCTCCTCGCCTGTGGAATTTCCTCCGATCATCTAGACAACCTTGACCACTTCAAAGTTTCACTCAAAACTCACATCTTCCTTCAGACATTTAAATGCTAAATTTATTGGAAGAGCTCGCGCCTTTGAATGTTCTTTGAAACAGATATATGGCGCCATACAAATGCTGTGAATCATCATCATCATCATAATGAAGACCGGGCATTGGCATAATTACGTTGGAGGGGGGGGGGGGGGGGGGGGGGGAGGGGGGGGGTTACCGCTTTTCAAAGTTTATCTCAGAAAAGCTATCATTCTTCTTGGCAAATAAGAAAATATTTAGAGGTTTGCCGGGAATCAAAACAAATGGAGAATTTCTCTTTTCTATTCTTTTGTTGTATTTGTTTATTTTGGCTATTTTTTGTTTGTTTGTGGGTATATTTTGTTTCTTTTCCTTAATTGATTTTTTTGCAAACAGTCGACAAACCCTCTGCGTAGAACATTTATTGACCACGTGAATCTAAAATCTATTATCATGAAACTATGCATTCTAGACTATAAATTAAATATCTTGTTATATCCTTTTCTAGTTTAATCCATCCTCCATATTTCACGTCCTATATAATTATGCTTTTGAAGAATATTTATATCTCTAATCATACAATAGGGTAGGCCTACTTAAATACATGAACTTGTAATCACCTTTTCTCTCTCCCTCTCTAGGTAATATTTGAAGTAGTTGTCGGCTTTACAGCTGAGAGTGATATAGGTTTGGACGATGTCAGCTTTACACCGGATTGTCTTCGTTCAGGCGCTGGTCTACCGGTCAGCCCAACTGAAAAAATGACGACATCAGAGCGTAAGAATTAACTATCCCCACCTCTACCTCTCCCTATTATCTGTCTCTTTCTTTCTCTCTATCCCTCTCTCTCTCTCTCTCTCTCTCTCTCTCTCTCTGTATCTCTCCCTCTTTCTCTCTCTCTCTCTCTCTAATTCTCTCCCTCCCTCTCTCTAATTCTCTCCCTCCCTCTCTCCCCCTCCTCCATCCCACCCCCTCTCTATCTTCCCTTCCCTCCTTTACTCATCTCCCCCTCTCTCTTTCTTTCTCTCTCTCCCTCTATGTTTCTATCTGCATGCTTCTGTCTGTCTGTCTGTCTGTCTCTTTCTTTTCTCCTTGCGTCTGTCTCCGTTTTTACTTTGGTGACCAGGGGCCTATTTCATAAAAACTGATTTGATTTGATTTATTGGTTTCTGCATCTTTTTTCTTTTTTTCATCATACATTTTCATGAACATAATATAGTTTGATACAATATTTTAAGTGTATATAATTTTATACAGATAATAAACGAATTTAAACAAATAAATTGAATGCATAATTAACATACATTAGATGCAGGAGGGCTACAGAAATAAGCAAAGTAGCTTGACGTGCCCGTAACCCTCAACTTAGATACAACAACAATAACATATACAAATAGAAAAGACTGACTTGCAGAGAAGAAAAGGAAAGGGGAGAGAAGGAGCGTTGGTAATAATACAATAAATCTCGTACATCTGCTGATTGAATGCAGGTTCATTCATGACAAATTTGCTCTCACCCAATCAAATGCCACGATTTTAGTAGCTTATAACGCCTATTGCAACTTGTTATCGGCAATAAATTTTATGAAACAAGGCCCAGATATTTGCACTGGCTACAATTGCTTCAGGATTCATTTCGTCAAAGACTTAGGGATGGAATTATAATTGCATTTAGGGTTTAGGTTAGGTTCAGTAGAGTCATGGATAAGGAGATTGTTGCGTTGGGGCTGAAATTTGGAATTCAATTATTGTAAACAATTAACTACGGAGCCATTATAGTAGACAGAGCATTTGACTTAAAAATCTTACGAAGAGTGTACAGTATTTTTTGTTTTTACTAAACTATTTCTCACCTATCTTTGACAGGTAATCTGCCCACTCTGCCTCCTTGCCTACAGGGGAAGTTTGTATGTACAGCAGATGGTTCGTGTATTGATCAAAGCTGGAGGTGTGATGGAAGGATTGACTGTCCAGATGCACAAGACGAGGCATCTTGTCGTAAGTATTATGATAATGAACAGACCACGTAAAGACTACGAACACTATAGGAACATACCGCTTAAATATAAAGAACAGACAACGAACCGATCACGAACAGACCTTGAACAGACCACGAATAGACTGCGAACAATCCACGGTTGTCTTAAAGGTAAAGACCAGTATTGGAAACGCCCCAATTTCAAAAAATGAAATGGAAGCTCTCATTACCAATCATGTGAAAGAATATGTTTTGACTAATACACGATGATAAAAAAATTGCCGGGAAACCGCCTACTAATTCATATATTTGGTAAATTTGTTTCTCTCATGGTCTGTGAGAGATATAGGGTAGTCCCATATACATCTTTCTGTGTATAGTGCTTGTAACTTTACGAAGAATGGGCCAAATTTCTTATCATTTTGATGATTCCAGAACCTTGCAGATGCTAGATGCTAGATGATCAACCTTTTCTGATCGATTCCACAACGTTTCTTTCACAATGCAATCGCATGACCATATTAAACTGGTCTTTACCTTTAAGACAACCGTAATTTTTTTTCTGCGACTCACGGCGATTAGGAATCACATCTTCTTGCCTCTGCTTGCCTCTTCGGTTGGGGGGGGGGGGGGGGGGGTCATTGTATTGTCCCACATCCGGACATTCCATTTGGTTCAATGATTGATGGCTCTGTGATCTCGACCAATTTCTTTTTACATCACCAAAAGAGTATATAAACCACCAAATTTAAATTCGTTACATTGTACAAACAATCAACTTGTCTATTTTGCGTACTTGACTTCGTTGCCAAAATGATGCCATTTTGTGTTTAATATATGTGAATGGAATTAACTAATTCTTTTCATTTTATTTTTCTCATTGCAGCTACAAGTGGTAGTAAGTATATTGTGCTCACTTCAAAATAGCACCGAAAACGTAAAAGCCTTTGTGGAGCATTTGTAATTTTATCTCCAATCTAAAGTAAAACTATATGATCTAAAAACAAATGATAATTCAGACGTGCGAGATTTTATTTTCTATATGCATATATATAATTCAGTTTCTTTATATTCATGATAATATCGGTGTACAATATTAATATTGTCTATTTTCACCAAAAAATGAAGTCATGAGGTTTATACAACATCATCATAAATTCGTTTACTTTCTTTGACTATGTTTAGTTTATTTTTACTCATAATTACTTATCTATTTTATTCTGATGACGACGTTACGATAAATTGTCAAAAAAATATTGCTGATCGTTTCGCTCTCTCGCTCGCAAACGTTAAGAACTTCAAAGTCAATGTTCGGGCGCGAGACGTCAGCCCTCATGGCGAAATTGTGCCCCTAACGTTTATGATTGCATCACTTCAATCCAACTAATTACATTCTATTTTATACTACAGATTCAGCCATGGTTATTGGTCTCAGCGTAACGTTCAGTCTTCTATTCGTAGCTGCCGCGGCTGGCGGTATATTCTATTACGTCATGATATATTCAAAGAAAAATCAGTAAGTCACCCTGAAAGCTATTAATCATCTGCAGTTTAATCAACAATTCAGTACGATTTTATGGGAAAGAACACATTATATGGGCCCGTCTTAAAAACAGTTATATGTGATCGATACCAATTGCAACTATGTACATATTAGAGATAGGGGACTGCAAACTTGCGATTGATTCGGATCAATCGCAACTCTTAATAAAGACAGGATCCTATTCACACAAAATTCATGCTGTCACGACTATTTTTTAAGTCGATCTCCACTTGTCCAGTTAAGCAATTAGTATTGTCAATCAAAAATGGTCTCTCATTTTGTTTATTTTTCGAGGTACTGAATAACATTATGAATGGTAAATGATATCTTCTTTTTCTTTCGATGTGTTCCCCTATTTATAACCTATTGCAACTTGTCTATATAGTTGTCTCTCCAATATTTCCAGTCCCTCAATCCAACATTATAATCTACCTCTGCTTAATAGCACACCTTATATTTTCCACTATTATACAACAACAACAAAACGTCTATCAATCGCTCCTATTACCAAACTACGTGTAAATCGATATGTTTATTTTGTCTTATTTACAGAAAGCTTATCAGCAATGAAATGACGCCTGGTATGTCCAACCCTTCATATGAACATGTAAGTTCTTTTTTTAATTGCTACTCAGTAGGTTAATTATGTCGTGAAGCTACATTCTCTCTCTCTCTCTATCTCTCTCTCTCTCTCTCTCTCCCTCTCTCTCTTTCTCTCTCTATCTCTTCCTTTCCTTCTCCTTCCCCCTTTCCTCTCCATCCCCCCTTTTATTTCAAGGCACCTCACCCCAAAAAAAATAAAAGGCAAAAAAGAATAGAACTTAATCTGCTTTCGGAGATTTGTTAAATGTTTTGAACACGATCGCAATTATCTTCGAAAATCAACTCCAGGGTAATTCCAATATCCTGTTGATTAACCCGTATAGAATTCATGTTCGGATTATGTAACTCGTCATTGTCATGTTTGCACAGTGTATAGGTTAAATGTACAATGCTGTTGAATTTGCTTTAATTTAATGTTTCGAAAGTATATAGTTGCTATCATGTTTTTGTCATTTTTTAATCCACAGACTACAGTGGGTTCTTCCAGCTTGGCAACACAGGAAGCACAGGCGTAACTTATACTACAGTCGTTGGACTCATCACAAGCAGGTCTTAAACATGTAAACAACAGATAGACAATTATTATTTGCATATTTGTCAGTTTACAGTGTTTAATTATACTAGTAATAAGTGATTTTCTTTTCCTGGTTAAATTTCCTTGTGCTTGATGTTTTCAATCTTTTCATTTGTGATAATGATCCGCAATTCGGCTTTTAGCCTTGACGCATTTATCTTACAATATTTTTTGCACATTATTATTTGTATTTGCATGTTTATATAATATACATTTTATTTAGTTGAATTTATCAAATTAATGTACATTAATTATTCTACAGTTAAAACTATATCGTGAATCTCAATTTGGCACTGATCTCACAACGTTACTGAAATTAAGTCTAGGCTAGGTAACAAGTTTATTGAAACATTAAGAGTAGATAACAAATTTATTGAAATATATTCTTCTGACATTTTTGTTTCTTCCCACACTACTTTTGTAGTTACGAATTTGTTAATCTACTTACTCATTTTCCCTGAGTATTATTTGAGGGGTCCACAATTGTACAAGCATTGCTTTTAGTGGACCCCTCTGTTTCTAATATGTATTCCTTAGTTGCTGTAAATGATTATAATTGATTTGTAATGTTTGTTGGAAACAGAAATAAAATTGAATTGAATTGACATTTGACATGCGACTCACATGACAGCATATAGTTTACATCATAACTAAAATAAGTCACTGCTGTATTAGTTTGAGCCAAATATCACGACGCTTGTCTTCGAATCAAATTTCTTCTTAGTGCATTATAATTATGTCTGTTAGTTAACAATTGCATCTTTTATCTGTTTATCACCTGACCACCGTTTGTGTATTTAGGGGGTATAGATGCGTAATCTTCTTCCACAGTTTGAAGAAGGTGTATTTTTGTGGTTTTGGGACCGAGTCTATCATAGTTTTCTACCCCATGCTTGTTTGTTTTTGTTTTGTATCTTTATATATGTTTGTAATTGCAGGAAATACCATCATTCAAGGGGGAAGAGAAAGATAATGAAAATAAAAATATCCTTTATGTTTATCAAAACTTTTGTTTATGCTACTACAGAAAGAATTGTCGAAATGATTATACTATATTTTTACCAATAAATAGTAAACGAATTTCATTTTAATAGCGACACTTTGTAACAATAACAATCATAGAGGTAATTGGATTTTCATCTTCCCTCGACAAGAATCCGCTCCCAAATTACTACACGTAGATCAATAGCGATTTTGAGATTATTTAAGTACATTTATGCACGCTTTGTAAGAAAAGTTTAATTATATGATG